>CANYBF010634360.1:0-10534 GCA_948192965.1 Dalechampia spathulata
ACTATTTTTCTTATTTTGTAATAATGGCATCACTTTAAGCAATAATGACATCATTATGTCATCATAATTAAATTTAATAATTCTACCTTTTCTAATATTTATAATTTCTTATAAAATCATACTAACTCATCATTACTTCATTATTTTTCATTTTCTAAGAAAAATCATATTAATTCCACTCACTTACATCATCAATACCTAATTATGACATCATAAATAAATTTTTATTCCAAAATTTTCAAAATTTACATATATCTAATTTAGGTTAATACAAGCATAATGATCAAAACCATTCATTCAAATTCAATATATATAACTCAGAATCTAAGTTTTAGTACCGCTTAACATCAGTTTTAAGGGTTTGCGGCAAAATTTTCAATATCCTCTTTTAAGCTTTAAACTCAATTCTTATCATATACTTATCAACATAATCATCATTTCATATCATTTTCACACCATTAACATAGAAATCTCATAATGACATTAATTTATGAATGCACAACAAATCACATAATGCAGGATGTGACAATAATAATGATTACAAATAATAATAATAACATTAATACAAATAATAAAAAGACTTCCAATCATTTCTTCATCATAATACTAACCATTACTAAATAATTACATAAATCACTATTCTAATTACAACTAGTAATAATATATAAATCATAATAATAATTATTATTCATAATAATAATTACATCAATAAATAATAATTATAGTAATTAATACTTATAATTATAAGTAATAATAATATTAATAATACTAACCATTACTAAATAATTATATAAATCACAATTTTAATTATAACTATTAATAATATATAAATCATAATAATAATTACATCAATAAATAATAATTATAGTAATTAATACTTATAATTATAGTAATTATAAGTACTAATAATATTAATAATACACAATACTAACATTACAAAACATTAAAAAGAATAAAATAATAATATCAAAATTTTTTCCAAAAATTAAATTTACCAATATTAATTTTTATAAAAAATAACATTAATAGTAATAATAAAAAAACTACCAATCATTTCTTCATAATAATAATAACCATTAATAAATAATAATTACATAAATAACAATTCTACTTACAACTACTAATAATAGATAAATCATAATAATAAATATTAATTATGATATTTATTACATAAATAAGTAATAATTATACTAAATAATACTTATAATTCTAAGTACTACTACTACTAATAATACATAACAATAATAATAACAATAATTAATACTAATACCAATATCAATTTTTCATACAAATAATATTTACAAACAATAATTTTGTAAAAATATTAACAATATTAACATTTATAAAATAATCACAATACTAATAAGAATAATAATAATCCAAATATTACTTATAAATAATAATAACAATATTCATACTAATAATAAAAATACTACAAATCATTTTTTAATAATACTAATCATCATTAATAAATAATTATTACAATTGCTAATAATATCTAAATCATAATAATTATTTTTATTCATAATAATAATTATAGTAAATACTACTTATACTTATAAGTAGTAGTAGTAGTAGTAGTAGTAGTAATAATAATAATAATAATAATAATAATAATAATAATAATAATAATAATAATAATAATAATAATATTTCTAATATTAATTATTATTAATATTATTAATTATATTAATTATATTAATTATAATAATTACTGCAATTATTATACTATTAGTTTTTACATTCCCAATTTAATAAATTATTTCTGATAATTACATCTAATTATTTTTTAATCATTATAATATAATTATATCATTTGTATTAATAATATTATTAATTAAAATTAATCATTCCTAAATCGTTACATCTTTTATTATTATAATAAATATATTTATATTTATAACATTTTTTCTCTTTAGGATTGAATGAGTTGACAGTTGGAGGCCATAATCATTTCTCAGTTCATATAAAATAGGAAATTTTCAACGGTTTTTATGCTAAATAGAAAATTTGCCAAATCTAGCAAGAAAAATAATAAAAGCGAGTAAACAACAACAATTTTTCACTAATAAAAAGAAATAATAAAAAATTATTAAATCTTAAAAATAAAATAAAGTAAAATAAAAATAAATCCTAAATCATTTAAACCAAGTTTCCTCTAATAATATCAATTTAAAAATTATAACTAATTCTCATTAACCGTGCCAAAAACTTAATGTGTGAAAAATATGATTCATATGAATCATAGGTGCTTGAGTTCTATCAAGTAATAAAGTGAAATTAAATTTTGGATTATTGTACCCAATAAACTTATTTAATTTGTGATCAAATCAAGATATTAAAAATCAAATTTTAATTAAATGTTTAGGAAATTAATATTTTTGAAATTAAACAATCAAAAAATTCAAATTCAAATAAAAAGTAAAAATAATTATAAATCAATAATATATAAAAATAGGGAATAGAAATGTATCCATTAACGAGTTCATGGATTCAAAATAACCAAATTAAATTATTTCAATTATCATTACGATTACAAGATTAAAGTGATTTAATTACTCTTTCAAGCTAATTAAATCTAACTATTAAACTATCAATTCGATTAATCAAATTCAAATTGTCTTTCTATTATTCAATCAAAACAAAATCAATAATAAAATAGAATTAAGCATAAATTTTGTAAAAAAAAAGTAATATAAAATTCTAAATATTAGACATAACTACTTAGAATTTCATAGATCAATACATCAAACCTTATTTGGATTCAACCTTCCAATCTATTACCCAAATATTAGAAAATCATTTAAGCAAATGGTCACTTCACATATACGCATTAAGAATATATCAATCTTGCAACAAATAATAGAAAATCATAAAATCAAGTTTCAATTAATCCATGAACCATATGTTAATTTCAACATTCCATATCCCTAAAAGGGATTTAACCACACATATTAGTTAAAATAAAAGCAAAGAATCAATAAAAAAATTCTATAAATATTGAGAATAAAGATTAAAAAGAAACTCTAATTAAATGCAAGAGTCCATCCACTTTATTTCTGAATAGATGAATTCCATGAGTCAATTCTCCAAAAAAAAATAAAAACATAAACTAAAAACCAAAAGAAAAATAAAAAAATGAAAAGAAAAATAATGACTAGATTTAAAACAATTTTAAAGTATTTCCTTCAAAAAAAAATCAAATCTAATATATAATGTCTCTCCCTAATCTAAGGCACCAACTATTGAATTTGTAGTTGGGGAGATAATTATTTTAGACCTAATAAATATGATAAGTTTTTCACCAGATAATTAATTGATTTGATTCTGCACTAAAACATTCTGGAACTTATGAACAGTTGAATGATATCCAAGTTAAGGTCTAATGCAGAAACAAGTTGTTGAAATTTTGAATCTTGTAAATTTAGGATCAAAGTCAAGGTCTAACTTTTTAGAATTTTTATTTTTCTCTTTTACATGAAATTTACCTTTTTAGAAGGTGTTCATCATACATGTGCATGGTGTAGGATGTAATCCTTGGTGTAGGATGTAATCCTTACATCATGAGATGTCATTTAAATTACTTTAATTCGATTTAAATTCTAAATTCATTTAGCATCTTGAAATATAACTAAGGATAAGATATTATAGAATTTATCAATTAAATAACTATTAAACTATTAAACACATGAATATGAATAAGAAATTATATTAATTATTTATATAAATTTAAAACTATTACTGTTCATTAGTAGAAAGTTAAGAAATCTGATTGAAAGTCCTGTGGAAATACGGTAACACACGCTCGATTTATAGTGGTTCAGCACAACTCTTTGCCTACGTCCACTCTTCCTAAGTCTTCCACTTAGGGTTCCACTAAACCAATGAATCAATTACAACAAATGATTCCATAACAAGAATCCTAACCCCAGTGTTTTCAGGCTTACACTTAAAATTTTACAATCAATATCAATCTCACAATAAACAAACTCTCAATTACAAGATAATGCCTCAAGTATTAATCACACATCAACCTACGATTACAATAACCAACACTTAGGTTGTGAAAGTAAAGTACAATGAGAGTATACAACACAAGATTGAGTTTCTAATAAGTTAACTTACTTGTTAATGAAGTTCACAGCAATATAAAAGCTTTGCACAGAGACAATACACATTTTTAAAATAATTACATTATCAATCTTATGAAATAGATCTATTAGAAAGCTTTTAAAAACTTTTTACAGATGCACGTATGGTTATATGAATACCGGTACGCTTTTACTGCTTTAAAAACACAGATTCAAAAACCATACCCGAGAGCTCGATACAGTCGTACCACACATTGGTACGCTTGTACCGCTTTAAAAACACATGTGCAAAAAATATGCCTAAGAGTTTTGGTGTGGCCATACCACACATTGGTATGCCTGTACTGAAGCTTAGGCATGTTTTAACAACATTTGGTACATTCGTACCAAAATTGGTATGCCCATACTAAACTCAGCAAATCAAAACCAACTTGGTATGGTCAGCCGTATGGTTGTACCTCACAAAACATAACAATGGTATGCCCGTACCTAATATATAAAGTCAAATCTACTTAACACGGTCAACCTTATACCCGTACCACATAAAACAAAGCATTGGTACGCCCGTACCAAAATTGGTATGCCCGTATTATATCCAAAAATCATATCTTAAATGGAAATTAACTTAAATTGATTAAACAAAATATGTACATTAAAATCCTAGGTCTAAGAATCTCCCCTCTTTTTGATGTTAGCAATCAATTTAAGTTTAATGTGCAAAAACATACTCAATTAATTTTGATTTGAAAATCTCCCCCTTTGTTTTAGAATATGTGAAATCAATTACCAAAAATCAATCAATCACAAAAAGGAGTAAACAAAATGATTAGATCAAAGAGAATAACAATTAAAATCAATGATGAATATACCATATATATATCAACTGAAATAAATACAATGATTAGTAAAAGTCAACTAAAATCTAAAAATCAAAATACATCAAAATCCTCTAAGCCATCTCCTCCTTTGACAACATTAAAACTATCACGATGGACTAGGAAGAGGAATAAATGGATATAATAAAAGACTGATGGACTAGAGAGTAACAGTTGTGGTTGCTTGGAAGTCTTGCAATTTGGTAATATGCTGATCCAAATGCTGATCAATGGAATCAAAGCATCACTCAAAACCATCAAGTCTAGTGTTGAGTGTCATAAACTGTTGAGTAAGCAAATCAACTATAGAGGTAGGAGCAGCAGTAGCAGCTGGATCATCAGTGGCAGTAGCAGCAGGAGGAATAGGAACAGCAATAGATGAAAATCCACCCTGAGAATGCCTCTGACATTTGTGACTCAAAGCCACTTGACGTGTAGCATCAGTAGTAGATGGATCAGAAGGATTATGCCACTTTGTAGGTATGTCATCAGGAAGAGGCACTTGCATGTGCCAGAAAATAGGAAATGCTCTGCATCCATACAGAGCTATATTGTCATTAGGAAGACCTAATGACAGAAGATGCTCAAGTCATTATGCAATGTACTTAGAATGAACATAATGCTCAGCATCACTATCATATTCAAGGAGCATGGAATGCTTAATGAATGACATATCAAGATTAAGATCTTTCAGTCTGGGAGTAGGAGGAGAAGCAGGGAAGGCATTAAGCCGATGGCAAAGGTGATGAATAATGGGTCAAAAAAGAATAGCCCTACCAGGCTGTTTCTGAATGATGACCTCATGAAAAGAGGTCTGAAGCCAACGTCTAAACTGGATAGGGGTACCCATGACCATAGATTGAAGAAAGATCATGTCAGGACCTATAATAGTATCATTCAACTCTGATCGCCCAAATATCAAGTAGGTGATCAGTTGATGATAATAATATAGAGAATGAGACTTAAGACATGAGGCTTTGAGCCTCGAAGGATGGAAAGGAGTATCGAGTACGATCTCCTTCCAGAATATGTTGCAATAAAAGACCGCAGATTTGGCATTAGCAATGCCCTTAATATGGAAGTCAAATATGGCATCAAACTCTATAAGAGAAAAAGTGTAGAGTTTGCGAAAAAGTCTAAAAGAACAGTCAAAAGACATATCAAGCTTGAAAGTCTATAAGAACTCGAGTGCAGCAGACTGGATGTAGTGGTTAGGTAGAAATGCAAAATTTGACCAACTAACATTAGTCAAATAATGCAGAACTTCATCCTCCAATCCGATCTGATGGATAGTGGAGCGATATATAAATCAAGAGTGAGAGAAGACTTTCTCACTCAAAACAGATCAGCGGATAGCCAAAACAAGAGTCTGAGCTCTAGGGCCAGAACTAGGAGGAACAATACGCTTGACTTGACGTCCCTGAGATGAAGAGCCACCACAACATGACGAAGGAGCTGACTTATGAGAAATCAGAAATTTTGATAAAAATAGAGTTTTTTGAAAATTTGATAGAAATTCGACAGAATTTTGAAAAACACAAAACATTAAACCTGCAGGAAAATCAATAAAATTTTGCACACAACTTAATATGAAAATCCTAAATACTTTACTCTAAAGAACCTAAAGCTAAAAGTAATTAGAAATGGATCAAAATCACAAAAGAAAATAGAGTTAAAAACTGAAGAAAACAATGAAAAATCAAAGTAAAAACCTAAGATTTTTAAGAAATCCGACCGAACATCAAGAGTGGAGGAGTGGAAAAGTTGAATTTTGAGTGATTTAGGACTGATTTGAGTGAATTTAGGTGAGTTTGGATGGAAAAATTAAGAGAAAGTTGGTGAAACAATGATGGTGGTTGTGGAAAAAGGGTTTAAAAATAGGGTTTCAGAGTCGCGTACGGGCGTACCACTAGGGTGCACGGTCGTACCAACCTGAAAAGCCTAAAAAATTTGAAGAAAATGCTATTGCATACGGGCGTATTGCTTCAGGCGTACGGCCATATGAGAGCTTCGGCCAAAAATTTTAATTTTGAAATTTTGAGTGGTATAGGCGTATGAAATACCTGTACGACCGTACCATCGCTTCGGTAAATTTTGAAATTATGAAATTTTAAACCGTATGGGTGTACGAGAAAGTGTACGACCGTTCAAAATACTTAAAAAAATTGTTTGATACACGTACGGGCGAACCATCAATGTGTACAGCCGTGTGAAACATTTGGTATAAATTGGATTTTTGAAGTTTTAAGGTGTATGGGCTTATAGACAGGGTGTACGGTCGTACCTGAGATTCGAAAAATTTTAGAATTTGACATTTAAGATTCGTAGGGGCATACCAAAGGGCATACGACCATACGAGCCTGAAAAATTAGAAAATTTTGAAGAGTTTTAGAGATTTTTTTGAATTTTCCTAAAGTCCATCAATCATACCTACTTTAAAAATGATCCATCTATCATCCTTAGCTCATGTTTGATGAAGTTTAAATGTTCTTCACTAAGGGTTTTTATGAAAATATCTACCAATTAGTGAGTTATATCAATAAATTCTAATACAACCTTCTCTTTTTACATATTATCACGCAAGAAATGGTGCCTAATGTCTATGTGCTTAGTTCTAGAGTATTGTATAGGATTTTTTGATAAATTAATAGCACTAGTGTTATCACATTTAATAGAAGTGTCAAACACACAAACATTGTAATCCCTTAATTATTGTTGAATCCATAACACTTGAGCATAACAACAACATGCGGATATATACTCAGCTTCAATAGTAGACAATGACACACAATTTTGTTTCTTAATAAACTAAGAAACTAAACAAGTTCTTAAGAAATGACAAGTACCTGAAGTACTTTTCTTATCTAACACATTACCAACAAAGCCAGCATCAAAAAAAGCAATCAAGTCAAAAGAATCATTCTTAGCATACCACAAGCCATAATGCATTGTTCCAATCAAGTATTTGAAAATTCTTTTCACAGCACTCAAATAAGATTCCCTAAAAGATGCTTGAAATGTAGTACACATACACATAACAAACATTATATCTAGCCTAGAAGCAGTTAGATAGAGCAAGCTACCTATTATACCTTTATACTTTTTTTGATCTACATGTTTGCCATGTTCATCCAAGGAAAGCTTTGTTGTAGTGCTTATGGGAGTCTTACTAACTTTAGCATCTTCCACATCTCTTGAGTGTACTTGAATTAGTTGATGAAGATCCTATCTTTACATTACTTGACTTGAGGTCCTAAGAAGTACTTGGCATAGGAATTTCTTCAACATCTCTTGAGTATACTTAAATTAGTTGATGAAGATCCTATCTTTACATTACTTGACTTGAAGTCCTAAGAAGTACTTCAATTCTCCCATCATGCTCATTTTGAATTCTCCTTGCATACACTTGGAAAATTCCTTGCATAAATCTTCATTAGTAGCACCAAATATGATATCATTAACATAAATTTGCATAAGCAAAATGCCATATTAATAATGCTTAATGAAGAGTGTTGTGTCTGCTTTACCTTTTTCCAAACCATTATCAATCAAGAAATTGCTTAATCTATCATACCAAGCTCTAGGGCCTTGTTTAAGGTCATATAAAACATTAGTAAGTTTAAAAATATGGTTTGGAAAGTTGAAATCTTCAAAACTAGGGGGTTGTGCAACATATACTTCCTCATTAATAAAACCATTTAGAAAAGCACTTTTCACATCCATTTGAAATAATTTAAAATTCATATGTGATGCATATGCTAATAACATCCTAATAGCTTCTAATCTAGCTACCGGAGCAAAGGTTTCATCAAAATCTATGCCTTCCTCTTGACTATAGCCTTGTGCTATTAACCTAGCCTTATTTCTAGTTATCACACTATCCTCATCTAGCTTATTCCTATACACCCATCTAGTTCCTATGATAGATGTATTACTAGGCTTAGGCACTAAAGTCCATACCTTATTTCTTTCAAACTGGTTTAGTTCATCTTGAATAGCAAACACCCAAATATCATCATTCAAGGCTTCATTAACATTCTTTGGTTCAATTTGAGAAATAAAAGCAAGATTTTTATGAATATCTTTGAATTTAGAATGAGTAGTTACCCTTTTGTATGTTTCACCTATGATTTGCTCCTTGGAGTGTCCCGTAGGAAATTGTCATTCCTTTGGTAGATCATGCTCAATTTGAATAGCAGCAAGGTGAGGAGGAAGGTCATTTATCTCTTCCTTTTCAACATCCTTTGGAATAGCTTCTTGTTGATTCTCATGTCCTTTTCTTTGTTCCAATAGAATTCCTACATCATTATCAATAATGTCCTTTCTTAGATCAAGGGAGTTAGTCTCATCAAAAATAATATGCATTGATTCCTTAACAACCAAATATCTTTTATTGAACACCCTATATGACTTGTTAGATGTTGCATATCCTAGAAATAAACCTTCATCAGTTTTAGGATCAAATTAACCAAGCTTATCCTTGGTGTTTAAAATGTAGTACTTGCAATCAAATACTTTAAAGTATGAAATCCTTGGTTTTCTACCATTCCGTAGCTCATAAGGAGTTTTATTTAAAATTGATCTTAAATGAATTTAATTTGAGATATAGCAAGCGGTAGTGACCACTTTGGCCCAAAAGTATGATGGTAATTGATACTCATTAAGCATTGTGCGTACCATGTCATAAAGAGTTTGATTTTTCCTTTCAACTACCATATTTTGTTGAAGAGTTCTAGGAGATGAAAGGTTATGATTAATACCAATTTTAAATCATAAAATGATTTAAAACTTTCATTTTGAAATTCTTTTCCATGATCACTCCTTATTGAAGAAATGTAATAACCTTTTTCATTTTGCATTCTCTTAGTTAATAATTGAAAAACATTGAATGCATCATCTTTATGAGCTATAAATGAAACCCAGGTAAACCTAGAGTAATCATCAGTCATAACAAGTGCATAATGCATGCCTCATAAGCTAGCAATTCTAGTTGGTCCAAATAAATTCATGTGAAGTAATTGAAGAGGTTTTGAAGATGTTACCTTATTCTTTACCATAAAGGAAGACTTTACCTATTTTCCCAATTGGCAAGCTTCACATACTTTGTCCTTAGCAAATTTGATCTTTAGAAGTCCTACAACAAGTTCATTCTTCCCGAGATCGCCAATGCTTTAGAAGTTAGCATGTCCAAGCCTTTTATGCTAAAGCTAAAAATCTTCACTTATGGAAACAAGACACTTCACATTTTTGTTAGCAATAGATTCTAAGTCAATCACATAAATATTTTCTATTCTTTCACCTTGAAAAACTAACATATCATCACTAATCCTAAATACAAATCACCCTTTAGGATCAAAAGTAAATTTATGACCATTGTCATAAAGTTAACTTATGCTAAGCAAATTATGTTTTTGTCACACCCAGCCCACCGGGGTAACATGCTCCCGTAGAATATACAATGATTTCCCCTTCAAGGAAACCCTTATACACCCTACAAGGGATGATCGCTCGTGCATGTGACATGAATAAATAGGGGCAAGCATGCAACATAATGTCGAAGCATGACAC
>CANYBF010634409.1:0-60135 GCA_948192965.1 Dalechampia spathulata
ATATATATATATATACATATATATGTAATGGACAAGGGCAGGAATTGTAGGTTATTGTAATAATAGTGAAAATCATGTGGCAATTTTGTCGTAATTGTTGTCTTTTCTTTATCTTTTTAAGGGAACATCAGCCCGTGACCATACGAACTTGTGAAAATCTTAGAAATCAAAAATTATCATATCCACTTATTAATGCAACCTAACATTTTTAATACTGTTCATCTTTATTTTATTTTTTAAATTTCTCATATCATATCATATTAATTAAAAGTATCTAACTTCTTCATTTTTTCAAGTAAATCGATTCATATCTTAAATTTCAAAATCCATTAATATTTAGTATACGATCAGAAGACAAATTTTCAAAGAATCTGCCCATTTTTCAAAAAATATATCATTGTTGGGATGGCATAGAAGAGTTGAAAGTGTCTCAATCACAGCGGTTAATGTTATTTGAAGCAGATAAAAGGGGCTTCTTCTTAGATCCTGTCTTTTAGGAGGAAATCGTACAAATTTCCGTAAGCTAAGGAAACAGAAATATCATAAAAATAAATAAAAAGAAAACAATACGGATTTGATCTTTCCCTAACATTCCTTCCCCTCTTGAACTATTTTGGCTATCCATTAATCCCAATATTACTCACCATTATCACTCTTTTTTCTTCTTATCTTTTTGAGTTTTAGTCAATATTGCTTTATGGGTTATTAGAATTAACTTATATGTTAACATTAAAATCATTAAAAAAAATAAGGAATTATTTAGTATCAATTCGTTGATAATTTAGATAGAAATGTTCATCTAAATCATTTTTTTAAAAACAAAGCAGATTTAATTTTACAGAAAACATATTTATTTTTACGAGAAAAATTTAACAGCAAGTTCCCTCATACAATAGGGCAACGCTCGTGACTCTGCCAGACATATATATATATATATATATATATATATAATGTGTTAAAAGGCCAAATAAATTAAAAATAAAAAAATGAAAACAAAAGGACAAGAAAGGAAACAACACCACCCATTTGTACTCTATGAAGATTGTTCCCTTTCAGGCAAAAAAAGCAAAAAAAAAAACTATGTCAGCCAAATTTAAACGGAAAAAGGAAAAATGCCAATATTATTTTTAAAAAAAAAAACCTAAGAAATCTAAACAGGCAGTTAAAAGTACGGTAAAAAGATTTTTGGACAGTTACCGATGGAATCAAGAAATTTTTACCAGGATGGACCATCTTCATTCCATAGACAAAAAAAAACTGCTAGATTTTATTATTATATGAATTAATTCATGAGGATGTGTGAATTAAATTTAGATAATTATTTAATTATTTATTTTAAAATAAGTAGCAGTAAAAAAAAAATCTTATAATAAGAAAATTCAAATTTAAACACTGAATATAAAATAAGATGCATCCAAAAAAATATTATTTGTTCAAAATATATTGTTTGTTATTTTCATACGTACCGTACCTTTCTATCATCGCCCACCAACACGTACTCCTTTTTTTTCTTGTTTCGTCACTGAAAATTCCCACTTCCTACAAAAGTTTGGCTTGTCGGCGCGGTCACCGCCCCACCCTTCGCCGCAGCAATTTTTCTCTCTGAATCCAAGGAAGACCCGCCCATATCTATGCCTTTTTGCTGCTGCTGCTGTGGCTGTTGTTGTTTCTCTCTGTGTAAAAAACCTGCACTCATGTTTCTGACTATTTCTCCGACTCCTAGAAAATCTCGGGTCAATCTGTCGGACCCACCAATACTTACGTTCAGATTTTGATGCATTTTTGATTCTTCGATATTGGATCCGGCATCGGATGTAGCATAAGGGTTTTCTTGTTCATGTGCGAAGATAGAAGAATTCCCAGATGTAAACGAGTTGATTAGGTCATGGAGATTGTTCTGATCATTTTCACTGAAAATTCCAGCGAAGTTTGACGCTGATTTCATCCCACTTGTAGATGATGAGCTGCTACCAAAAGTTCTTAGCAATGATGAAGAATTTGTGCTTGAAGTTGAACCCATTTGAGCTGCCTTTTGCAGCAATGCTGTAGCTGACATTTGGGGTACTACAGGCATTTGATGACTTTGCTGATGATTATTATGATTACCCATTATATTGTTTGTGATCAATGTTGATCCATCGCCGGCAATGGCTCCATTTTGGTTGCTGAAATGGTTGGATATAAGCAGCTGGTTGGTTGAATCGCTGGCGTTGCTGCAAAGGTTGAAAAAATTCGGATTGATGTTGGCATTGTTATGAAGATTAGCAAATTGCATTGATCCACCATGAAATGGTTTGTTCTGTAACAACCCTTGTCCAACTTGGTGTTCATCGTTGTAATTCCGATTTGGTTCTTGCATGAAGAATCCAGATGATGACGACATCATGGGTGGCTGTAGTGGTGGTGGTGATCGAAAAGATGGTGAACTGCCGATGGACGGAGCAAGAAGATGATCAAATTGTCCGGCCCGGTCCCCACGTAAAATATCACTTGATTGATTTTGCACGGAGGACATTTGAGCACCCATTTGAGATAAGCCTAAGCTCATGTTACTACCACCATATAAATGATTCCCGATAATGTTCAACGTAGTTGGCGGATTTCTAGCAGTCTCTTGTGCCAATGCATCGCAAAACGCTCGGTGAGTGATAAAACTGTCCCGCCTGCAACAAATAATCATTATAAGAAGAAGCAAATTTAGAGATATATAATGATCCTATTCTTTCATTGCTTCTGCATGAAAATCATATCGAGTTCTTATGTAATGAAAAAGCATGATAATCTTGAAAGTCGTTCAAAGGCGCATGTGATGTGTTATAAAAATTGTATTAGTATGATCCCACAATTCAAATAGAAGAGATTTATTTAAAAATCTTATTGCAAGAATAATATTAAAAGAGAATGATAATTGGCATAAAGAGAAGATGAATAATAATAATGGAGGGTTGGTGGGGGAAGGAATTATTTGGTGCAGAAATTGAAACAAAATGATGAAGGCAATCAACTAACAAGTACCATTTCAAGAACCGGCCATATCAATAAATGCAAGTGGAGAATGTATTCAACATCATGGTAAACATTTGATCTGCAAAGTCAATTTCAATGACTTTTTGTATGTTTCTTCCACTATATTAACTTGACTTAAATGCAAGACTAGATCGATCAGAAGCTAAATAAAGACTCATCATAATTCCATCGATTTCCATTATAAAGATTGTTCTAAAACTAGAAACTTCCTTAAACGAAACCATGACCACCTTTTCTTGCTCTAACAAATGACACTGAATCAACCTTCTGAAAATTATGAGTCTAGAATTCGAATTCTAAAAACTAAGGAATATATGCCAAAGAAATTGGAATCAAATTGTATACCGAAATTTTTTCAAGAATTGAAAGAACATCCTCACCCTCATGCTATAGCTCTCACGAACACAAGCCATGGCGAGGGGAAGAAAGAGGAGGAAGAGGTTGGTTAGGGCCTACGTTATCGCATATAGCCAAACCATAAGAGAACAAACATGGTTAAATAACGCTCATGGCTACCTCAATAACGGGCATAGCAACACGTGAATAAGAAAAAAAATAACCAAAAACCAAAAAACAGGCGTTGGTTTCGAGGTAAAAGGGAAAACAATAATACGAAACCATGAAGCGTTGTTTTCTTTTCTTTTCTTGTCTTCGATTTCCTTCTCTCTGGTTGCTAAAACCCTCAACAATCATGGTACTTTTAGCGATTATTCACGTGGAATAATAATTAAGATATTTTTAAATTTGATTAAATGAATTTATTTTATATATTGGAATATGAATTTTGATGATGGTGTGATTAGATCAATTGATTTACCTGGAGAAGAGAGTGCCACAGTCACATCTATATTCACGAGTGCCACAAGTCTTAGAGTGGGCTTTCCAATCAGATTGAACAGCGTATTTCTTCGAACACTTCTCACACTTCCATTTCTTCTCACCATGTTTTCTTGAGTAGTGCTTTTTAATACCAGTAAGATCACCAAGAGCCCTAGAGGGGTTATGGTGGACGCATGTGGGTTCAGGGCATAAATAAACCTTCCTCTTCACTTCCTTGGTTGTTTTCTGCTTTAGCTTCCATGGAAGATTATGTCCTCTTCTATGAAGTTGAAGGTTTTGCTCTCTTTGAAATCCTTTGTTGCATACTTCACATATGAATCTGTTTGTTGCCATTAGGGTTTTGGGAGATAGTGCTATAACCTCTGCGTCTGGATCTGTTATGGAAAATGACAAAGAACAAATTATTACAAAATAGGATGAGACCAAAAGAGGGAAAAATAAATAAATAAATAAAACTACTACTTACAGACACACCCATGTCAAATTCCAGTTGAAAGTTTGAAACTGTAAAAGCTTTTCTTTAATGGGATTTCTCAACAAAATAAAAATAAAATGAAGATGATGAAGAAAGTTGAAAGAAAGAATCAGTTGAAAATTCATAAAGAAGTAATTTATCCTATGATTAGATAAAATCGTATACGGATACTTGCATGGAATTCCAGGTTGGTTTCTCTTTTTCTTCTGAGGAGGAAGAGGTTGAGCCTGAACTTGAGCTGAAGAAGAAGAAGTTGGCATGGATGAATGTTGAAGTTTCATCTGGTTTTGATCTTCAACATCTCTAATTCCAAAGAAAGCAACCGATGAAGAAGAACAAGTATCCATCTTCTTCTTCCTTGAAACTTAACTTTCTCTCTTGATTTTGGTAGCTGAATCCTTCTAATTCAAACAACAGAAACCAAAGAGCAGCCCCATCTGCAATTCAAAGAAGTCATTTTCTTTAACCCTAAAATGACTTAGAAAAGAAAGAAAAAAATATTAAAAGAAGAAAACTGGAGACTTTTCTCTCTTCTCATCTCTATAACAAATGCTAAGGTTTGCTTTCTCCTTGATTTGGTGTCACCAATATATGCTAACACATATGCATTAAAACCATATTCTAAAAATTATTTATTTATTTATTTTCCTGCAATTTTTATATATATATTTTCTTCAATATAATGAAAAATAGAAATCCAAGGCAGCCAAAAGAAAGAAAATGAGGGGAAAGGGAAGGAGTCGGTGGACCCAATTCTCTAGCCTAATAACGACATGGGTATGGTTCCTGAGCGTAGCATATTAACAGCTCCTCCTAACCTTCTCTCCCTCTATTTTATTTATCTCTCAATTATTTTATTTAAATATCTAATACCCGCATTAAGAAAATATAAAATTCAATTTTATGTATTTAATCTTTTAATCCATGATGGATGCAGTATTGTATTTTATGCTCCAAGTATATTTCCTTATTCACTTGCTGACAGATTCTCCTTCTCCGTTTTTTTAAAAATAAATAAATAAATAAATTGCATTTCAATAAATTCTGTAAAAATAATTATAGATATTCTTAAACAAGGAAAGACCAAATCCATAAAATTAATGTTAATTAATTCGTAATTACGGCTTAATTTGTTTTTGTGCATGGATTAATCACATCTAAACTTTGACTTAGACTGTACTTTCCATTGACCCTTTAGCCAAAAAGCAAAAAGGCTTAGATCTTACATATTAAATTAATTTCTAAAAATTATTCGTTTATTTATTTATTTATTTTTGCCCTAATTTGTTTACATATAATGTTGGGTCGTTCATTCCTTAAGTCAGCTAAACCTATTTTCCTGAAAGAATAATAGAGATATTAATTAGAATTAAACATGTCATAATCTTAATTTTATAATAGTGACAGCTTAACCATAACCATCCGCATTGCTATCATTGATTGCGTTGACAATTTTGTTAATTATTCTGTATTAGCGAAATTAAATATGCTTTCGTTAATTTAATTGGGTAATTATCATTTTTATTAGTACAAGTTGAATAGTGCGTCAAATTGATTTATGAATTGTCAGCCAAAAAAAAAATGGTCTTTAAGAATTATAAAATAGAAGTCAGGGGTTAATTAAAATATAAGAAAAGGAGGAGGGTTTAATATGAAAAATATGTAAAGTTGAAGGACCTTGTAATTCAATTTTCCAATATTTCAGTAGTAGAGGGGCGAGTGACGTGTAAGCTAAACAACAATATGTATATGTACAGACATAAATAAATAAATAATAAATGAAGATTATATTCCTGAAATCCCATTAGAAATTTCAATCAAGACATTCATTCCTCTTTCTAATAAAGACAAACATATTTATATTGATTTCATATGAAAAGAAGACGAGGAATGTTGAATAATTCAGGTAAAGTATAATTAAAATATTAAGATATGGTTTTATTTTAATCCATGTATATATTATTTTCCATGCAAATGCTTATTTTAATATTAAATTATATTGTCTACGTTAATTACTTGTGACTTAAAAAATTAAAAATTTTTAAAATTGTAAAATTAATAATTGTATACATGTATATTGTAATTAATAATTGTAGGAGATATCCATGAAATATTTGATTCATTAATTGAGATGGATGTTGAATGTTGAATGTTGAATGTTGAATGTTGTTGGGTTCGGTTATGATGATGGGATCATTACAATGATCAGTTCCTCAGAAACCTGAGGAGTCGTCTGCCATTGGAAATCAGGAAATCTTCAAGCCGCATGGCAAAAAGCTGCTCCTCCGTAAGAACATATTTCTCATAATAAACTTTCTCAATCAGGAAACTTCTGAACATCTCGCATTCATCAGTTGTGTGTAAATCTGTCAAGTGCCATCTACAGAAGCATTCCATTCCATTCCGGTATATTGGTAAAAATCCAATCACACCGAGCCTTGCCATCTCGTTGAACAGATGGATTGCTGTGCTCGTCTTCCAGGAATTATCTGCCTGCATACCACATGGATATATAATTAAGACCTGTCATAGGTGGCAGACACAGAGGAAGGTGGTCTTACCAGAGTTAATAATGTCGATTTATGGTTCCGGATATATTCCCTTGATCTTAAATCAGCCTGCATTTGATTGAATATGATGAATAACATAACAGGGTCACTTGGGTCTACACAAATGTATGCAAACTATTACAAAGAGGAACCAGCAATTCTAAAAGCCTTGCTTTCACCTGTCTGACAGGCTCCGGCAAATGATACTTTCTGGTCAATTTCGCCAGGTTGATGGCAGTATCGAGTGATATACGATGACCGACCGAAATGTAAATAGGATCGTACGATCCTCTTGTTGCTCTCATTGCCTGTCGAAAGAGAAACTCTGAAAATGATTTGACAAGCACGTAGCAGAAAAGAACATATGCCGCAAATTATGCAAAAATCTCTTACTGCTCCCCATGTACATCCAGAGTTTCCTGTTAATTTGGCAAAATCTTGCCCATTTCTTCCGCTGGCTTGAAGAAGTTCTCTCACTTCATCTTCATTGAGACCATCCACATAATGCAGCTGAAAACAAAAACATAATGATCTCCGTAATATGCAAATTAAATAAGAACAACTTCGATGATCGAGCTATTCAAAGAGATGAAAGAAGAAAAATGAATATAAAAATTCAAATATTCCACTCGAGATAAAATCAGTGCAAAAACCGGAATATTAATGAAAACGTTACAAGAGACATAAGAGAGTTTGGCTGAAAGCAAGAATGTAAGCACAGGAATAAGATGAAGTTACATTCTTTCCAACCCCAATTGTGGGGATATTGGCCATAACGCCTAGATGACAAGCCAGACCAAAACCTGTACACCCATATTTACATCATTTAGCATATAAATTACAGCAAAACAAAGAAAAAGATACTATAGCTAATACGATCACATGACCAGAAACCGTATTATGAGAAAAAGGAAATTATCATATTATATGAAGTGGTGCGAATTTGTAGGAAGAAGACTTGCCTCGAGGATGAAGCTTGCCATTCCCATCTACCATTATCACCTGTAAGCAAAGAGCGTTAAGAAACTGAAGCGGAAGTAGCAGATGATTAGAGAAAGCCCAAATGATTGTATATATAGCTAAAATTATAACAAAATTTACAATCTTCAATCTATATATTTTGAAAGGTTTGAATTATTTATATACATTTGAGTAGAGAAAGAATAAAGTACTAGTAATGTAATGCATAAACCTGTGGAAAGCAAGGACTTTTACTGTTTTTCATCTTTTCAATCAATGGTAAGAGAATCGGAACCTAACAAGAACAAACCACTATGCATCAGACGTCAGAACAGCCATTCTGCAAGAATTAAACATCTAAAGAAAAGTCAGCAAAATAAACATCAGAATTGTGAACCAAAAAGGATGTAGAGAAGTCGAGGAACCTCTCTGAAGGCAAGAAAGCCAGCGATATAAGGAACACGAAGACGAACAAGAGAGTAATCTTGGTAAACAAGCTGGAAAGATTGAAGATCCAAGACGACAAGTGACCCACAAGCAACAGATGGATCTTCTTTCAGAAAACTCACATCAACACCTCCCACATACTTTAATTTCACTCTATTATCATGATCATCAACATATGATGATGATTTCATTCTTGATGATGATGATGATGAAGTGGGTAGTTTCCACTCAAAATTATCCTCTTCGATCAATCTTTGCTTAAGGGAATGCTGAGTTCTGCAACAAAAAGAAACACCCACAGAAAATCAAGAAAATGAATAGTAACAAACAAGAAAAGTGAAAAATTGACATTGTTTTTAAAACCCATGATTTTACTCTAGCCAAGTGGGCATCTTTGCTTCTGGTACTGCTGCTTCTTTACGATGCATGCTTAAAATACGAGCTAGATTTTCCCAGTTCTTGTCTTCAAGTTTCTGATCTTTAGAAATAGAAGAACAGTTGACTGTTTGACTTCCGACTTGCAGATTACTTTGGTTTTCTTCTGGATAGGGATTACTTAGGTTGTAAGAGAGTCCATTAACTTTTACGATTTGAATCGTGTTATTCTATGAAACGATTGGTCTGCAAGAAAAAGCTGACCAACCACTGTCTGCTTTTTTTTTTTGAAGACTTTTCAGATTCCAAGTTTCACAGCATGAGGAAATTCTTAGACAATTAAGTGGAAATTGAATGGGAGTTGCTGCTGCTAATGAATGTACCGATTCTCTTCTTTCTTGGCACCAATTCCCATAACTGATGTCTCCCATGCTTAACAGATTTCAACCAAAAACAATGCTTTCTAAATTTTTTCATTTTATCGAACAGTTCTTTTGAAAAATTGATCTCTTGGAACTGTATTTTTTTTTCCCGGGATAGCATCTATCTGCAACTTTTTTCCCGGTGAAAGTCTTGAAAATAGCTGGAATTTCAAAAGGCATATTTCCAAAACGTGATGTCAACGGGAAACATTTATATATGCATTCTAAAATAATGTTACTAAACTTCCAAGAATCTTTGTATACAGAAAACATATCTCTTGAACGAGAAAGAAGCCAAATGAACACAACCATGCATGTGCGTGTATATATATATATATAACGCACTCATTTCTATCGTATAACGTCTTTTCGAACCCATGTATACTCGCTACGCTTTCGCCATTCGCACTGCAGAATATACCAAAGCCAGAGGAGAATTCAGAGACTCCGACCAGTGACAATTTGGAAGAATTATTATTAACAGTGTTTTTGGCTTTCATTTTCTAGTAAGAATAAGAAATTCTTACCCTCCCTCTTCCTCTACCCTGGGTTATTCCTCTGCCTCTACCGTTATGGTAATCTTGATCATGAGACCGTGCCCCGCTTCTTTCATGGTTATTTCCTTTCTCGAGCCATCTCTCTACTTTCCCTTCATTTTGAACCTGCCTTCTATTTTGGTCTTTCCCTCTTCCTTGGAACGTAACCGGGTCCATTTGGTCCGAGTCGTTTTGCACTTGGATAGAATTCTCTCCCTATTGAAACATGTGAAAATTTGCAGTTGAATGTGATAGCTGCCAAAAGGTGTGGGTTACAGGAAAAGAGAAATGAAGGCATATGTTATTTGAATGAAATCTAATGGTTCCTACAGCTTTGATTCAAATACAAATCGATTTTCCTTGAGAACTCAAAGGCGAGGAAGCAACACTGGATCGCCAAGTCAAAGGACTAGGGAGACCAGCTTATCGATGGCCTACAAGAGAATGCAAAGCCTGCATGCATATAATAAAGGTACCATGTAAGACATGCACCAGTTCATGATCAGCGGTTCAAAACTTGGTCTCATAAAGTAACCAATGGGTGGAATTAAGCTGTGATCAGCTTCTCAGGAATTCAAACCATCCTTATTTTCCGAAGAAATCAAAAAATCCTCAATCCTTCAAGAAAGAATAAGTTCTTGAGTTGGAGCAAGCAAAGTGTCCCCAAGAAAACCTTGAGATCAATAAGCGCAGGATGCTAATCAGCTGTCTGGCTGGCAATGATGTCTATTTATAAAAATTTTGAGCGCAGGTGATGCACAGATTACCAAAGTAACATGAATCAAAACTTACCAAAGTATCTAGGGTATGATTGCAGGTGAGAGATTCCAAAGACGTACTTGGTTCCTGAATGCAGAGCAATAAAATGAAGTTAACAATAGTTGCATTCAGATCGGCTATACAAGGATCAGATATCAACTTCCATAACATCATGTAAAAAAAGAAACAGAAGGCCTTTCCTTTTGCTTGATCAATGATAATATTTTCAAAAACTATAGAATTCTCAACACATGTCAAAGTGATCATGACACTCACAATTATCCTCCATTTTGATCTAGTTTTGGTTATAATTAGGTAAGGAAATACCTAAAACTAAAAAAACAGATCGAGTTAACCAGTTCGGTTTGGTTTTGATAGTTATAAAAAAATAGTTCAGTTAATTCAGTTTGGTCGCTTAGGTTTGGTTCAAACACCAAACCATTGCTCATCCTTAGTTATAATCTTACACAGCCCTTCAAGTATGAATAACTTTCACTGATGTTTGAAGAGCACCAAATCAAAGATATAAATGAAACCAAACGACAACGGTTTGGTAACTTCTAAGAGAAATATTAAGTCTGCAATGTGTATTGTGTACAATCGATCACAATATGATTCATCTAAAACCAAGGAGAATACGAGAAGTACATCACACAAAACATCACAGTATAGCAGAAAGACTAAAAGTTGACGAACATTGATAAATTAAAGCCGAAAAAGATTTCACTCTAATGGCAATCAAGAATTTCACTAAACATGGAGCATGGACAAAGTAGATTTACAATTCAACCTTACCAGATTCAAGCACTCGTGAGGCCACTGGACATAACTCCTCGATCTTTTATCAGCCTGCATTTACAACCAAAACAGTAAAAACAAGGATGAATCTGTTTATTGCGTGACTAGCTACATGAAAAAAGAGGTATTAGTAAATTTGTATAACTGTTTCCAGCCTAATAAGACTAACGAGAACCCCAGATTTATCATGAGGGCCTTGCAAAAGCAATAATTCGGTCAATTCCCATGAGAAGAACTAAGGTCTCAACAATGTATAAATTGAAGTTCAGATAACATGTATAAATTTTGATAGAAATCTAAAGCATTCCAAAGACCAGCAACCAAAGAACAACTTAATATTGAAAAGCTGTGAAGCTTCACCTGTCGAATTGGTTCTGGCACACGATATTTGCAGCTCATTTTAACAATTCTGATGGCAGTGTCAAGTGATATACGATGACCAGTGGAAATGAATATAGGTCGCAACGAGCCCTTAGTTGATCGCATTGCCTGTTAAAGAAACCAAAAGGAAGAAACGTACAATATGAAAAGAAATGTCGGAAACCACAACTAAAAGTTTCCAATGACTTTGCGATTGACTGTATCCAACAGCTAAGTACTTCCAACCTACTGCATGCCGTGATGCATCAGGAACTTATAAACTTTCTGCTTAAAGAATCAGAAACATGTCATAATTTCTTACAGCTCCATGAATGCGCCCTGATCGTCCAGTCAAAATAATAAAATTTTCGCTTCTTTCTTCAGCTTGAAGACATTTTCTCACTCCCTTTTTAGTAAGACCATCAACACAATGCAGCTGAAACATATTGAAAATTGGAAATTTGTCGGGTTTAGATCCTTGAAGATTGGTTGAGACAGAAAAGGAGGAGTTGAATAACATTCAAAAAGAATGCAACCCAAAAATCAACACAAAACATTCACGACATTGGCATCGAGTAAAATAACAAAAAACAAGGCACCCGAAGGAACTACAACTTTCACAAGGAAAAAGATGTTATTAAAATCAGAACTCACTTTTTTTCCGATCCCAATGGTGGGAATGTTTACCAAGACGCCAAGATGGCAAGCCAAGCCAAAGCCTACATAAGAAGGTCTGCGGTTTATAGATATTCCCTGCCAGCTAAAATTAACATCAAGGGGAAGACCTCTGTGAAATCTACGCTAATCGCGAATCACATTGCATGTGTTCGTGATGCCTAATTTGAAATCGCATAGTTTATGAAGATCTAAGGAAAAAGGACTTGCCTCGAGGATGAAGTATACCATTGCCATCAACCATAACTAACTGTTAAGAAAAAGACTCACTTCATTACAAGTTTCATGTTATCCGCTATATAGAATGGCAACAAGAAAGCAAGCATTTAGGGACATTAGAAGCTAAATTAGCTCCTATAATGAACAAATGATTAACCTGTGGATAGTATGGATTATTATTGTTTTTCATCTTTTCAAGTAGCTGTACAAGAACTGGAGCCTGAAAATTACAAAGTGGATCATATTATTTCATCACATTGAAGCAATTTACACTAAAATTGACTATTTTTATATCACGATAAACATATAAAACCAGAGAACAATAAGCAAATCATCGAAAATAGAGCAAAGGGTGTCTGATAAAAAGAACAGAAATTTAGAACCTCTCTAAAGGCAAGAAAGCCAGCAATGTAAGGAACATCGAGCTTGACATGAGCAGAATCATGGTAGACAACTTCTCCAGTTGAAAAATCCATAACGACAAGTGTCCCACAAGCAATTGATTGATCTTCCTTTAAACAGCTCACATCAACACCACCAATATATTTCAAGGCATCTTCTTCTTCTTCAACTGTTGATGAGGTGGGTAGTTTCCATGGAAAATCATCCTCCAAGATCAATCTTTGCTTAAGTGCATACTGATTTCTGCAAAATTAGCCATGACCCATGTGGGCAGTTCTTGTAGTTATAAAGAAATTGACATCAATCCCCCCTCCCAAAAAAAAAAGAGTAAAATTTCTTTACTGCATACTCTTTCCATCTCTGCAAAATGTCTGATTCTGATGGTGAAGATGAAGATGATGCTTCTCCTCCTGCTGCTGCGTTCATCGTGCTTGTATAATTACTTGATTCGATCAGCGGCTATGAAATGGCAATTTCGTCATCCATCATTTCCAAGACATGGCTGCGACCTTTTGGATCACTTTAAGCAATGGAATTTGTCAAGCGGAGAAGGAAAAGGGGAAAAAAAGAATAGTTTTAAAATTAAGAAACTTAGGAGAAAAGTTATTCAAATTAACTTTATTTCAAAAATTCATAAATATATAATAATTAAACTTATTATTTTAATTGGTATTTTCAGTATTCAACGATTATGAGTTGGTTCGATGACCGAACATAAATTAATTTAATTAATCCAATTAAATATAGTATTTAAAATTGTGAATTAATGAATTTAGTAACTAAAATTTAAACTCATTTTGAAGATTTAAAATGTTATATTAAATATCCCCCTATTTTTCAAGTAACTAATAATGTACACATTTTTTTTTATGTTATTTAAAATTTAAGTTTACCAACATTTAGTTTCTGATTATACGGAAGATGGTGATTATGAAAATAAAATAAAATAATATATCAAATTATTTGAAAATGTAAAATTTTAGGATTTTGTCCTGTCTAATTGGTGCATAGAATACGCATCATTTTCATATTTTGACAATTAGGACAATTTCAAAACGGTCATTCATCACCTACTAGATAACCGGCTGCAACAGTTACCAGGAAAAGGAATTAATGCAGAAGCTATTTCAAGAATGGTGCAGATGCTTCAATATCATGTAATAGAGGCTATGAAAATCAATGATCTTCGAACTAACATGTCTTCTGATACCACGACTTGTATTATAACAAGTTTAAGAGAAATTAACAGGGCAAGATTAATATATTCCACGACCACGATCAATTGCCATCATACTGTAAATAATGATATCTGCATCTTCCATCATCAGGACCCAAGCCAAGAAAATTTTAATCTTTTGGCCTGGAATTGTTTGACATTGCAGCTTGACTTGTGGATTTATAATAACCACTTATCACCTGAATGAGAGATTCAACTCGGAGCCTCTTTGTACATTTTCTAAGACTCTGTATCTGTAAAACCAACAACAAAATGTCAATTATCATTTACTTCTTTCTCAAAATATTCTCTCAGAAACATCCATGAGAATTAATTTTAAAACCAAAAGCAATATTTGTAAAACTACAGAAATTTGCAATGGAAATAACACCATAGTAAAAAACAAACTATGATCCCTTTTTTTTTTTAAGGGCAAAGATTTTTAATGAAATAAAAACAAACTAATTAGATTAAAAAAATTTCTTTGGATTGAAAAAGAAGTGATTCCGTAAGTTAACCTTCCTGCATCAAGTAAACTTTTTGCGTTTTCATACTATCCAAAATCCTCTTCAAGTATCAATTAATCTACGAGGAATTCACAAATGCATCAACAAACAAAAACACAGTGAAGCAATCCTGAGGCAAAAGAATACCTTTCATTTTGCTTGTGATGGGCAAAACAATTTCAATCAATCTTCCGATCCTTGCTGTACACTGCTTTGCGGAGAACCATAATGGCGGAGAGAATCAAGGCTGTAAAGCAATAACAACAAGATCCAAGTGAAGAAGAATGTCAAAATATAAGTACAAGTTGTAAAGTTTTTTAGAGCTGAATAAACATTTATAGAAGAATACTAATATCAAGATAGAGTTTCTTACTATATTAAATGCACAATTACCATTAAAAGAAAAAAATTTTTAAAATAAAGAACATCTCACCTGCAGTTCTTTGGGACTCTCCATGACAAAATAGATGATCTTTTCAAACTTGGAGGTAAAGACTTAAATTGTTTCCAATCCTGAAGCATGATTCTAAGATCATGAAGCTTGCTATCCAGACCATAGCAGCAATTTGCGTGCATTGTACAAACTAAATTCAAGTCTTTGCTAGGTTCACAAAGTCCACCAAAGAATGCAGTATCCAAGAATCTCATCTTCAAACCAAGATCCTCAATAAAAGAATCAACCTTGATCTTATTAAGGACGTCTTGATCATGATTACCAGGATAAGTATCACGTGAAGAGTACCAGAACTTGTAAAACTCTATTGACCGGTTATTGGACTTCACATAGTTAAAACCTCCATTGGGTCTATTGTGTAAATCAACAGAGCTGCCCATGAAATAATCGCAAGCAATCTGGAAATCAGCATCTGAATAAAACCGTGGAAATGGGTCCCTGAACCACATTATATCAGCATCCTGGACGAAGAGCCAAATGATACTGAATATGCTGAAAGATTAATTTGAAAAGGCGAACTAGAACTGAAGCAGTGGTAATGTCTTGTAATATTGGCACTGACATATAAAAATGGAGAACAAACAAAAGAAACACCACAATACCATGCTTATAAAACATACACGCCATAAATGTGCAACCCATGACCTAATTGTAGCTACGCCTGTTATTGACATGAGATAAATTTTATATGTAGTTCTTTGCAAATAGCCCAAGGATCAAAGGACTCCTTTGAATATTAGCATATAACAAGACAGAATTTCATCATCACATCCCTATGTAGCAACTTGAAAATTTGTTGCAGTACGTAATGGTGCTTATGCTCTCATCGTTCATTTGCATGCAGGGATAGCATGCAACAGTCATGTATGGGACTGATATATGTTAAGCCTAAGGTGTAAGTTTGTATCCAACTCAACTTCATTATGATTTAAATTCTATGAATCTAATCAAATAAAGAAAGTAATGAATTTTGCTCAATCTTATGCTAATTTGCATACAAATCTATATTCAAAATTCTTGCATTTGAATAACAGTATCAAGTAAATCTGCAATGTTTTCTAATAACTTAGGTTACCAAAACAAGCAGTAAAATCAATTTTCAAAAGAAATAATAGAAAATGCAAATGCAACATTTATCAACCATGAAGCATAAATTGCAAAAGGTCCCCAGTACTAAATAAGGAAAGAGCTAAATGATGCATTATATCAAGTCAGGTTATTATTACCGTAAAAACAAAATTATAACCCATCTCAAGAACAGAACGTAAGAAGTCAATCCTTCTCCACATCATCTTCAAATAGGCAGGGGTCATAAAGTAAGCTTCTTCGTTAAAATCAATCCCATCAGTATGAAGAGCAAAGCAATGATTATGAACTTGTTTGCAACGGTCATAAGCCTTGTGATCCAACGCAATGATCACTAAATGATTCAAAAGCTTGTAAGTCTGCTCTCCTAATCTAAAACTTGCCAGGAATAAATCAAGAACTGAATTAGGAGTAGCCCATGCTTCGTTCAGAGTAGTTAATATAACTGTTTTATCTTCCATTGCTGCTTCTTGCAGTACTCTCTCTAGCTTTTGCTCATTAGTTAACTGCATTATAATCAAATTTAAACGTATGCATTAAGACAAAGTGAAGAAAAAAAATTTAAAAGGAAAAAAAGGAAATCATCATCAATAATAATGACTTCGTTAACGTGTTCCAAGCGGTCACTGCCAACATTTCTTGTCCAGAGCCGCGGCATTTTTATGCTAAAATGCGCTACGGCCGACAGTTCCAATTTCCTATTCTAGAACCGAATATAGATTTTTAAACTATAACGAACCAAAATATGTTGAACCGCCGTAAAAGTCGATTTAACAACTCAAAAAACAACTATCATAACGGCGGCGACAGCAACAGGAAGAAGAATAAGAAATCAAAGGTAATGGCCGTTAACGTGCGCCTGATAACATCATACGCTAATATGCGCCGGACTGGTCAATTAATTTCTCACTCAAACTGCACTATCATTCCTCACGCAGGTAATTGACTGACTACGTCAAAATCATTTTTAAGACAAATACAGATTAATTAGAAAAATCAAAGAAATAAGCCATAATTACGTAAAGAGAAAAGGAAGAAAGAAAGCAAGTAATGAGCTTACAGGAAGAGAATCGACAGGAGGAAGAGGAGGAAAAATGTAAGGAAATGAGGAAGCGGAAAGCGAAATAGAAGGCAGAAAACCGGAAGTGGAAGCAGCATAAAGAAGAAGAAGCACGGCAAAGGAGAGCGACATAACAAGTAAAGCAGCACGATGAACACCAGCAGAATCAGAGCAGGTCATCATGATGTCGATATTGACATTAAATGTTGACGAAAGCCTTGAACGGAGGAAGAAATGCCTGCAAAAAGCAGCGGAGGGGGAGGAGAAACGGGAAGGCGGAGGGAAGAACGATCGTCTTCTGCTGGAAGTCGGCGATCGGATCATTAGTATAAAAGCATGATTTTTCGGGAGGGTTCTTCTGGAAGGGAAAGGGGAAGATAATTAACGGGGGTTGAGATCTATGATAATGGCGATAAAAGAGGGGAGGTGAGTACTGTACAGACAGTTGAAGAGAAGGGAAAAAGCTAAGAGCACGTTTGTTTGTTAATTATTTAAACTAATGACGTTTTAAACTTATCTTATATTGCTAAATTAAAATAATTAATCTTCTGCTTTGACCCACTGGAAGGATCTAAGTTGTTAGCTACATCAGAAAAGTATTGATTATTCGAATTTTTCGATAATATTTTTATGATCTTTTTGACCTATCGAATTTTATTTATTTATTTATTTATTTTCAATTTTTTAAGATAGTTTTGAAACTAAGCATTTTAATTTTGTTAGACTACGAACTGCTTCACTAGATTACAGCAATTATTTAAAATTTCAAATACTTGTTCTGTCTTCAAACGGGCCCAGCCCATTAATTGTTCCAGTTTACGGGTGTAAACGTGCTGTTCAGCTCCTTGGCTATTTAATATCCAATTTAAAAAAAAACAATTTATTCCATTCGGTTGATTTAAATCAATCCAACTCAATTTTAATTTTAAAATTTTATAAATTAATCAAATTTAAATCGAACCATTGTCATTTTTAAATTCAATTTAATTAATTAAAGATATAATTGAATCAAAAATTAAAATTCAAAAATTATTATTATAAAAAATCAAATTAAATAAAAAAAATCTAATCAAAATCATCGATTATTATCCATTCAAATGATTTATTCAATTTTTAATAAAATCTATATTGATTTAGAACTCTTGCCATTAATGAAATTTTTTTTTTAATTTGTAGAAGCATTTGATTTGGTTTTTTAAGAAAAGAAATACTTATCACATATATAAATTTATAAGATAAATAATATAATAAAAATTACGATGATCTTAAATGCTTACATTTTTCATTTTTCATTTATAAATTACTTGTATATTATAGTTATAGGCTGATACTGGACGGAAATCTTTGAAAGTAGAGATTAAACAATTTTATTAATATTGTTACAGGGAGCTATAGATAAATCTAAATTAATATCATGATATTTTAAAGAATCAAAGGAGTCTTTAAATGTAGAAGATGAGAATGGTTCGATAATTTTACTAGTTGGTTGCGAGGAGTGATGAGATAATGATAATGATAATGATAAACTGCAACCATCGGCTCGATCTCTACTTGCACTTGTCTTGCATTGGCATGTTTCTTGTGGAGGCAGCTCGCAAGTTTCATACTGGGATTTGGCAATCTGCTAACAAAAATCTGTCACTTTTTATTTTCTTTGCTATAATTTTTTATGCAAGAGGCTTAATGTTTCTATTTTCAAAACTAAATATACATCCATTATTTATGACCTAAAAATATAAATTATTATATTTTTTTTAGATATTATGCATGTCTTATCCTTGTTAGGATTTATGATAAATAAAATTTGAGAATTTAAACCAAAAATCTATATTTTAAATTTTCCTAAAAAAGCATCCAATCTAACCGAAGAAACCACCTTGCTACAGTTGGCTAAGAAAAAATCACAGAGCGTGTGTAGAGACATATATATATTGATGAATTATGTCTAAACCTAGAGGAAAGAAAAAGAATAACAAAAGGGACAGAAATGTAGGTGATGATCATGGTGTACGTACCTGGAGAAAATCTGAATCTTGCGGTCCATATTTGAAAGAGTTGAGATTGCAGAGATCATGTGGGGGAGAGAAAATCATGGGTTGGGGATTAGGAAGGGCCTCTTCCCGTCTGAAACTACCACCCTTAACTTCTTGGCTGCTTTGCAGGTTTTTATCAGAGATTGAACTCCTGCCCTCATTCTTTGCTCTGGCGAAGGAGACAAAGACATCAAATCAAAAAAGAAACAACAAACATTGATCATCAACGATTAGATATAGTCATACTTTGACCGGAGGAAATTATGTAAATTATAGTCATACCTGGCTTCTGGTAGCATTCATTATTTAAGGTATGCATATATATGTTATATTAGAAATGATATATAAACCTACAATACCATAAACTAAGCCTCTTGAAGAATTTCGTACAAATATAGATTTTAACTGACCTTTTTGAAGAAATAGTGCTGTATGAGAAATGAGAATCCGATTCTTGAATACGTTTGATGTCATTCATGCACCTATCGTCCTTCACAAATGATCGTCTTCTTTGATGAGTAGAGCTTTTATCTGTCATATGCGCATCAGACACCCATGAATCAAAACAAGATTTGTCTACTTGGCAAAGTAACAAACCCTTTACCGGTGCTTGCATTTTTTATAAATATTCATATCATTATATAATATATATATTAAAATAGACAAATGAATTCTAAAGTTGAATGTTTTGACTATCTACTATGCAATTCATTTAAAATAAAATGAATTTTATATTGATTTAATTGTAGAATTTAATTCAATATTTTACATTATTAAAAATATCAATTTTAACAGTATTAGGTATTAGGTATTTCTTTATTTTTCAAATGTGGTAAATCATGTTACTTGCAATATGATAATAAAAAAATTTAAAATAATATTTTGTATTTTATCTTACTAAAAAGAAGATAAATGATTTGATACTGCTAATTATAACTAGCTTTCATGAAAGGGAACAAAAAAAAATCAAATGTGTGTAAATAGGAATCTTTTGAATAACTGAAAAAATAAAGTGTGGAAATTGATAAAGTTAATATCAATTTCACAATTTTAATCAAAATGAATTGGAACTGAATTTTCATTTAAATTAAACATGATGAAATTATAAATAAATTCTATAAAAGTGGATAGAATTTAATTATATTATATTAATACTTAGATTTATATATAAAAGAGATATCAATCAGATCTAGATAAATATTTGTAACAGTAAATTATTTCATAAAAATGCTAATATGGAAGGTCTGAAGAGGGTACAAGTTTATTGTTGCTCTCATCTATTTTGGGATAAAATGAAGAAAGAGAAAAAAGCTATTTCTTTAAAATCATATATCTTCATGTTAATTATAAAATCATGGAGTTTGAGATGCAGATGGAAGACATCAGGATAGAAAGTATGTCTTTAATGCATGATAAATAGAGCAAGAATTGCCTGAGACTATCAGATATCAAATTCAGATAAAATATGTTTGAAATAAAATGAAATCAATTTAGTTAATTTAATTTATACATTAAATGCATACATGTAATAACGTAGTTTGATCAGAATATACCTAGTTTACGCTGATCATTCCTCATGCTTCTATACATCTGGTTAGAAAGAACAGAAGAAAAGGGCAGGCATATGTCAGTAAACTGATGATAGAAATGTGTTTGAAGATTTTCAACATAATGAATTCATGGAGAATGGGGAAAATTAAGAAATCAGTTCAGAAGATAAAGTAAAGAAGAAAAAAGGAGAACCTGAAGGTGACTCTTTACATGTGAAATGGTGAGTCCTTTGACATCCATGGACTGAAGAACAAGTTTTGGTGTAGCTTCTATTATAGAAAATCAAGAAAACAAACATATCATTAAGAAAAATTGAAGAAAGAAATAGGACTACAAGAAGAAGAAGAGCGATTGGGTTGGAGAAAACTTACTGTCGTGACCACCAAGTGTATGAATGGCATGAACAAAGCAACGATGAAGCTCAGGTGTCCATTTCAAGCGAGGAACTTTTGATCTTATATACCGTCTTACAGTTCTATTTCGTCCGTAACTACTCATGACATAACTATATACGTCCTTGAATATCAGCAAACTAGCACGGTTTAGGATCCCTTATTTTCACTCCTAAAGGACCAGAAGCTTCGTTTCTTTGTTGATATGGAGAGATCAGGAGCAGTGGACAAGAGAATCAGATGGTAGGCTATGGCCAATCAGCCTCCTGCTTCTGGTGATATTTAGGTTCAGCTAGCAGGCAGATAGAGAATCAAGTTAAAGGAAAAAAAGAAAACAAACAAACAAAAAAAAGCTTCTGCATCTGCTTGGACTCGCTCAGCTCTCTCTCGTTTTTCCTCCGCAGAAAATCATTACATACAAACAACTAACACAACCATGGATTTTACCCTAATCCTTCCTTTTATAGTCAACCTAACCAATCAATTCATTCACAAATTAATTAATTAATTATTTATTTATAAATATCACAATATATCTTTAAATTTAATTATAAATATCACAATTTTATCTTTGAATTTAATAATAAATTATTTATTTAACATGTTGAAGTTCATTCAAACTTATAATTCATATAAAAGATTTAATAGGATTAATTAAAATTTGATTTAATAGTAAGCCTAAATTAAATAAAATTTAAAATTCCATATTTCATGAAATTAATGTAAATATTAGTTGATTCATATTGTAGATGGGATTTTTTTAATTAAGTTTGTTTAATTACCAAGACTAAAGTTCTTTGAATCTTTTATTACATAATTAATAATTATGATTGAAATATTAATTATAATTATGTAATTTATTCAATAAAAATTAATAGAAATTTCTCCTTAACATGTGTATAAATATGATGCCAACCAAACCTTTGACCTTAGCTTCTCTCGCTCTCGCTCTCTCTCTATTTCTTACAGAGAGTCATACAAGACGCCAAGTCGTCATCACCACAGAATGCCTACGAAACCCATCATCATAATATAATTTACCAAAAAATCTTATATCAGTTTAATTTTTTAATAGTATAATATATATATATATATATATATATATATATATATTAATTTTTATTAAATACTGTATAGATATTATTTATTATTAATATGTAATAATTATAACATTTTGATGAAAAATAATTACACGTTATTATATTATTAATAAATTTATAATTTTATATGATAAAATGATTTTTTATGATTTAAATAATAATTTATTTTTCAATTTTTCAATTTTTAACTATTGATTTATGAATTTTTTATGTACTAAAATTTATTATGAATGTAATGTATAATATATGGAATGTAATTTGTTAATTAATTTTAAAAATATTAATTTATTATATGAGAAATGAGAATGATTGAATTAAAAGAGATTGACCATATTAAATGAACTGTAAGATAAATGGAAGAAAAATATAATAAAGGGATGATGACAAGTGGGAGTGATACTCTTATAGGACACTGATCGTCAATATATCTTTTCCCTTCTTTTATTCTTCTTTGACCGGACTCCAACTGCATTCATCATCCGCCCTTCATTTTCCTTTCCATTTTTGCCCCTCTCTTTTTCTTTCTAATTATTAGGCACTTCTTGGTATCTTGTTGGAATGCATAAAATCTGAATAATATAATTAGATAATTTTATAATTTTTAATGCATATCAATTATATAAAAAGTGAATTTCTTTCCTTATTCAAATATGAGTTATTCAATTTTATTATAAAAATAATAATATTTATGTTGATATTTTTTTAAACACATTTTAAAAATTTTATTAATTTTAAAATGTAAAAATAAACTATATTAATTTTATAAATTTATGAAATTTTTACTGTTAATTTAAATGATAATAATTCACATAATAAGTATTAAAATATTATTCAATATGTAATTTTTAAAAATATTATTCCTTTTATTTTATTTTATTTCAAGTATAATTTTAAAAATTAATACTAGAATTAAAAATATTATTTAAAATTTAATAATTTTTTTAAACCATCTTTTTTACCTTAAAAGTATCAACCTTAAAACTTTAAAAGAATTTTATATAGAAAATGAATTACCTCATTTAAAATCTTGAAATTAAGAAATAATAAAATGAAAAATAATTTTTAAAAAGCATATAAATTTATGAAAATAATAGAAATTATAAAATAAATATTTATAATTAAAAAAAGCATTTAAAATGAGATAAATGGAGTATGTTTGGCAGGAAAAGAAATCATAAGGTTGATGATGATGCGAAAAGTATAATAAAATGAAGGTATTAATGTCTTTTTATTTGTTATGTTGAATGAAGAATGTCTCTGATGCATAAAAAAATTAAAAAGGTTTGGTAGTATACTCATTCTATAGACATGTGATTTTCAACTAACTTATTATCATTGAATTCCATTTATTATATAGTTTATTTTATATTATGAGTTTTACTTGGATTTCAATCAATTACTATTTTAGTGTGAAATATGAAATATTTACGAATAAAATTATAATATTTGTAATGATTTATTTAAGTAAATAATTTTATATTTACAACAAATAATAATAAATTATTTATTACGGCGCATGCACAATAGAGGAACGTGGCCTAAAGCATATGCAGAGAGCAATCAAAAGACGGTGCCTACCATTTAATTAAAAAAACATTTACAATATTCAATGATCCCATTATTGATCGTCTTGTTAAGCGTCATTCGCTTCAAACAAACGTTGTCGTTTTATGGAGATCATTGCAATAGCGTTGATTTGGGTAAAAAAAAAAAAAGTAATTATAATTCATCAATTATCATTTGTTTGTGAGAGAATAAATATAAGAAACAGATAAAAGTAATCAAAAATAATATAATGTGATAAAGATTATTAATTTTTAATAAAAATTGGGATATTTAAATAATAAAAAAATATTAAAATACTGAAATAATAAGAACTAGGAAAATTCAATAATCGAAGAAAACAAAATGGAGCATTTACTAAAATGGCAGTGAAAAGGTTAAAAGAATATCCTTTTTTTCTTCCCTCTCCTTTTCTTTCCCCATCGGTCCTCGAAGAGAATTATCATTGCTCTCTGTCTATTGGGATACGCGCGCTAGTGCGTGCTTTCCCACGCGCATTTAATTTTCTTTTTCTTTTACTTTTACTTTTTGCTGCTGCCTATAATTCCGATAAGAAAAAAATCTGCTCCCATAAATAAAATACTAAAAATATAATAATATGTATTAAAATCTAAAATATATTAATAATCGATGTATATTTAATAAATAATTAAAATTAATATATATTTTTATATTATTATCTATAATTTTATTTAATAAATTTAATTTATATAAATTAATAATAATGTAGGATAAATAGTTCGGGAAATAATTAAAACACCAAATTGCTAATTTAAAACAATATAAAAAATTAGTTTACTTGATATGGAATAATTATTTAAAAAATATAATTGAAAATGTTATGATAAAAATCATGTAAGTTATTTTAATTAAGAGATATTTAGATAAATAAATATTGGAATTAATTGAGATATTTACATCAGAATTATGGGGATATTGCCAAAATCTGCATGGATTTTGATGAATGTAAACTGTTTTGACTGACGTAGCTTTGACTTTTGCATGACGTGGCGTGAGAAACTCTTGAAAAAGGAAACATCTTATCCACTTTCCTTTCAAGGTTAGATTTTCACCATTCATTAATATTAATTAGTAAATTATTAAAATATTTTCCAGAAGTATTTAACAAATAAGTTATTCTCTGTTTGGGAAACATTTCGATGGAATGAAAAAAAATGAGGATGAAAAATAAATTTTATTTTATTTTTAGTTGTTTAATAGGAAGAAAAGAAAATAAAGATAGAAAGTAAATAAAATAATATAAAAATATTTTTTACAAAAATTTATCTTTATTGAAATTCTAAATTAAATATTATATAAGGATAAAGGTGATATTTCATATGAAATAGTATATTTTCTTTCTATTATGAGAGAAAAACAATGATGATTATTTTCTTTCCTTTCTTCCTTTTCTTCTCCCAAACAAAAAACATATATTTTCTTTCCTTCCTATTTTATCTCATTTCAAACAATTACTATCAAGTTCAAAACACACGTATTGAATAATTTTAAATTTTAATAAATATTTATTAAAATTTTGATAAAATATTTAAATCCAAATATAATGACTTTGTTTTATTTATTTTCATTTAATTTTTTAAAAAATAAAATATTAAAAAGAAATAAATGGAGTATAAATTTGAAACTTAGGAATGGGGATGGTAATATTATTTAAAAAAATCATTAAAGGGGATTTAATTGAATAATTGAAGAATTAATTAATGCTGTTGAATATTTGTCGTCATTTTTCAACATGTATTAATGGAGGAAGGTGTCTTGGAATGAGGCTTTTCCACGTCCTTCTTAATTGGGGAATTTTAAATTTAAAATGACAATTTGTTTACAGATGTAACGTCTTTTTAAAAATTATAAAAATAATAAAATTTTAAGATATTTATTTTACTTTAATTTTAATATAAATTTACAATAAAAACATTATTTTCAAAAATTATTATTTTTATAAAATCTTAAAAATCATTCAATATTAAAAAATTTTAAATAAGATTCATTACTTTTATAATTATTTTTGCAGAGTTAATTCTCTTCAAAATTCAAATCCATAGTAATCTACTCAATATGTGGTCTAGAAAAATCGGAGATTGTTACAGCGTGAAGCTGAGCAAACGCAATGTACTATGATTGAATTTATAAATATTACATAAATTATATATATATATATATATATAAAGAAAAATCCAGATCCTTACCATTCAGTCTTCTAGTTTCTTATCTTCCATTTTAAATATATATTTTTTGAAATAGAAAAAGTATCATTCAACTTATATATATATAATTTTTGTGGATGCATTCTCATTGTATATAGGGAATGAGCAATGATTGAGGAAAAGAAAGGTAACCCCACCATCTTGACTTTGAAACCTCGAGGCATAGGAATTAGGTATGTAAAGCTTTGAATAATTGAGTTACTTTCTCCATGGAAACACCTTTTAGGTCATCTTTCAAATTTTATACATATATATATATACATATGAACATTCATAGAATTTGCAAGTTTCTGACATTCTATTGCCGACCTTGGAAAATATAAATAGCCCATAACATATTTCTAATTCATAGCTATCGCTAATTTAAGCATATAATTAAAATATTAAACTAGCAATAATTATACGATGGTATCCACTTACCTAATTTTATAGGGGATTATTTGCCAGTGTTGTTAGTTACGTTTCCTTCAGTTTCCTCATCAATTCATCCTATTAAACAAGTTCACTAAGGATTAACTTGGTTTTCTTTCAAAAAGAACAAAAAGAAAAATTGGTTCTGCTTAGTACTTACTAATACAGACAGGAAGTAACAAACTTTGCCTAAATAGAATACTTGCAACATTCTGCTACTTCAACACTAAAAATACCAAAATTACTTCTCATTCCTTCCAGCAATGACAAAAAGAAAAGAAGGGCAAATCTATTGCTTCTCTCAAAACCATGAAGGGAGATTATGATCGATACATGTGTGGGGAAAAGAATTTATATCTTAATATGGAAGTAATCCGGATCGAAGTGATGTAACCTCACGTATCCATCTTCACCTCCACTGGAGAAGCTGCAAACCAGGTGAGCCCACAAACATAAGTAAAGACGTGCATTATTAAGGCATGCAAGCATCATCTCTGCTACACGAGGTCATTATTACCCGTAAAGCGGAGATACTTGCATCAAATTATTGATTTCAGCTCAAGAGACATTTTATAACAACTAATCATTTATCAGCAAAGTGCACAAATAGTACACTTGTGAAATTATCATCTCTCGTCCATCCGAGTAATTACTCCAATGAACCATAGAGAATGAAAAAACAAGATACGGTTTGTTTTTATAGCCATAAAGTGAGGAAAGAAAAACAACAAAGATTAACTTTCATGTAACTATCGTATCTGATTCTGAAAATCAGACACCAATTTATGAATTATAGCACACAATGATAACAGGAAACAATACCTCTTCCCATCCGGGTTAAAAGCCAAGGCATTGATGGGTCCGAAATGGCCTTTTACACCTCCAATTTCTTCTTGTAGGATCTACACATGATAAAGTCAAAATTATGTTCATTCAAAACCCTTCCACAATTTTATATCTCATCATCAAAGGATGTGAAAAGTTAACCTTGTCGAAAAATTTAGCTTCAAACTTCCCAGCACGGTGATCAGTGGTAGTGACAGCTGAAGCATCTTGACCACCTCCAAGAACAACCTATAAAGTAAAAGAGTAGAGTTATTCCAAGAACAACCATGTGAAGCAGCGAGAACAAATGCAACAAACCAAGTATGAGACCTTCTGCCAGCTTATATGTCATCTGCTGTCATTTTTCATTGATTAGCTTATCTTTGGACATATCACAGTAAACACAAGCAGATCACTAAATGATAATCCTGGAGAAAATTCTCAAAACTTTAGGCACCTCTGCAGTGCTAGGCCATACTTCACATAAAAGCTTGTGAAGTTGGCCTCAGGACCAGTGCCCAAATCATTAACTATAAAATGGTCTTCTAGACCAGCCAACTTAATCACACAAAGCCTCTGTACAAGCAAAATTAATCAGCATATTTATTCTCCAAAAGCATCTTCTTTTATATTCATAACTATTTCTAAATGAAATATGCAAACTACATCCATACAGATATGTAATAACACAGCTAGAACCTTGGACTTAAGACCAATCAATTATCATTACATCCAGATATGAAGAGGCTGATTTACTTGAATAGCTTATCATGAAAGCATTCTGAACAATACTAATTCAATCTCCAAATTATCACTGCAAGGGATCTTGCCATCATCATGTAATTAGATACTTGCATTCACATTATTCAAACAATTTTTTTTTTCAAAATGAAAACTTAACCATATAATTGTTTGAGAAATTTTTTGGCATACTTATGATACACTATTAAGTGGCAGAGAAACTAATTTGAACCAATTTCTCATAGTCCATTGGTCATAGATAAATGAAAAAGGCAAAGGATGCAAAGGGAAAATAAAGTATAGCTCTTTGATTGGATAATTTTCAGATATTTCATGATCAGCATCAGAGTAATGCTCTATCATATTAACTATGAAAAAATGAAAAATGAACTGATAAGAGCATCAAGAGAACATCCCGTGATTTGTTTACAGTATACTTACGTGATCAAGAAGTGGAGACATAGTAACAGCATTGACTGGACGTTCTGTAACATAAGTCTTGATAAGGGTCAACGTCCTGGAGTCCCAAATCTATAAGTTGCAGAAGAACAATATATAATTAGGACAGCTAAATTTAGCTACACAGAAAGTATTGATTGGAAAAAAATATATATGTGAACGTGAATAAATTTTGAAAATAACATGTAAATGTTCACCTTGGCAGACTTATCTAAGGAACCAGTAATGAAGTGCGAACCATCAGAAGACTTTGTAAGTGATGTAATTGTCTTCTTATGTCCGGTATCCTTATCTGACTCTTTCAGAAGTTTGCCAGTCTAAAAGTTTCAAGAAAGTAAAAATTCAAGCTCAAACGTCAATAGATCAGAAATATAAATACTAGAAAACAGTAGGACTAATATGACAATCAAAATGTATCACTGAAAAGGACCTGAAAATTATATCCACGTACACATGCAAAATCACCAGGAAAACAATGATGCTTGTCCAAATTATCCAATACCACTTATATATTTTTCACCTTTAGTTGATTTTGAACTACATATAACATGGTTAGTGTCCTACTGAAATAACTTCAAGTCATGTAGGAAGTCCACTTGACTTAGATTCCTTCCATGAACTCAATCATCATGGAGACTTTCAGCCTTATGAGTATAACTGAAATTTTCTAATATTATAAACTGTCAATAGCTCTTGCTGCTTTCTAGCACATTGAAAATTAGCATAGGGTTTATACTTCAACTTTCCTCTTCTAAATCAAATTCTCTGAATTGAAGAAGAAGGCTCAGCTGATTGGGCTTTTTTTAAGAGATATATTAATATACACTTCAATTCAATGTCTACACCTTTTAGGAGTTTTATTAGCTTCCTGTCTATAGAGGATAATGCATCATTACATATAATAAAAATATAAACAGCTGCTTACCTCAGAATCCCATATCCGAATTATAGCATCTTCTCCACCACTTATGATAGTCTTGTTCAGTGGTCCCCAAACAGCTCTGTTAATTCTCCCCTGTGGACCCTTGAGGACAAGCACAGACTCGCCAGTTTCTGAAGAAACCATAATATCCAACTTTATACTCAAAGTGTCATAAATAGAAATTCTTACTATAGATAACAAAAAATGCCTGGTGAAGTCCGAGATATCAAAAAATTACAAACCAATGAAGCTTCTACGACATAAAATTCAGAATCAAACATGAATTATATCATGTCCACTGGTCTTGATTACACAGAAGTTATGTAAAATGAGGACGGTCCCTTGTTATGCAACTGAATGAGTTGCACCTTCACACATTTCAGAGCTCATGTAACTCTTTAGTAGTGATACATTAACATAATACCTCCACAAGCCTATTCTCACTTCCGTTTCAAGCTTAAAACAAGATCTCCAAGTACTTTAATACTCTTAAAAATTACTTATCAGCCTATTCAACAACCTTGAATCTCATGCACATTCTAACAAATGATTACATAATCAACACCCTTATCCTCTTCCCACAAATAAAACAAAACCAGAAAAAATATGCATCATTTTATATGCTAAGCACAAGCAGAGTCATCAACTTTACACTTCATCTATTTGTAGGATAGAAGACCAGTATCATGAGCATCATAATCTGAGTTTTTAAAAAGTAGAATCAAGCAAAAAGTTTTTAGATCTTCTCCATCAGTTGCGCAAATAAATAATAAGCATAGACTTAAAATTCAAAAGATTTTGCAGAATTCTCAGGGCAAAATAACGTACGGTCACTAGGATCCCTAGCAATGCGTTTGACATGAATAGCAGAAGACAGCTCCATGAAAGGATCGGTAGTAATAACTACAAGCTTGTCGCCAACTGAAAGGTCAACAGACCTCGCCGGCGAGTCAAAATTAAAGGAATACAGTTGTGTCCCTGTTTGCACATCCCACAATTTTGCCGTCTGGTCCGCACTTCCAGTAATCAGTCGCTTCGACTCCCCTTAAAAGAGTAGGCAAAGGTTCATATTTACTAATTAGCTTATTAATAATTAATTAACCAACCAAAACAGAGAAAAAAAGCAGAAGAAAATTGCTAGGTGATTGAAGTGAAAAAAGAATGGAGTAACGTACTAGAAACATCGCAGCACCAAACAGCACCGTTATGACCACGATAAGTGCCTAAACGTTCGCCATTATCAGCGAACCAAACGGTAGGATTGTGATCTTTAGCACAAGAGAATAAAAGATCGCCTTCTTTATTATACTTCAAGAAAGTTAAGGGCCTTTCATGGCCTTTCATCAATATTGGCCTCATGTTGATAATACTAACACGACCTCCAAAATCTGAGTAACAAAATTTTTTAGCGAATTAGCTTGGCGCCTAGGGTTTTACACAGAACCGGAAATGCCGATGCGCGAGGAAGCTGATGACGGTTCTTAAGTGAGATACTGGGCTGATAGGCCTCTATTACCTTTACTACACTTGAACTATAGGGCCCATTATTTACCTTCCCAAAGGACGGGCAATTCAACCCGACCCGATGATTATGGTGTGACTACAAATTTCTTTGGGAAGTTTAAATCGGTACTTAGGCAAAATAAATAAATAAATAAAAAAAAAAATATATATATATATATATATTTAAAATCATATTCTTTCAAATGTGTAAATAAATTTGACCTGAAATCAAATATTAAATTAAATTAATATCATATTACTAATCAAATATCAGAAATAATTATTAATTGTATAGATTATGTACAATCAATCATATATATATCTATATATGTATTATAGATATACAATAAAAATAATGTTTTTGAAGCTACCGTATAATCCAACAGTAGATTATGAAAGAGCATATGAACTCTACAGAAAAGGACTAACAGGAAAATATGTTGTAGATTACAACAGCCAAAGATTGAGAGATTAAAAGCATAACTAAATATAAGACAATCTGTGGAATGTGGACCACGGATTTTGTTTATGTGCAAGACCATTTGTTTGGATCTGCTCACAAGGGAAACAACACACGCCTTAGGCAGCCTTCTTCTGTTTGTATTTCCTGGCACAAGCTACGTATACGAGCATATTCACAACGCTGAGTCCAGCTAACAGCCAGAAGAAGTAATCAAGATGCCCTTCATTCAAGTTGTCCGCAATCCATCCTGGCTTCCCCCCCGCGGTTGTGAAGTATGTTACCATTGTCAGAATGAATGAGCTTAAATAATTTCCTAGAGATGTTGTCAGAAGTGACAATGCGCTGCATAAACTTCGCATCGCATCTGGAGATTGTTCGTAAAAAAATTCAATCTGCCCCACAAACGTGAAGACCTCTGAAGCACCTACAAACATATACTGCGGGATTTGCCAAAAGATGCTAAGAGGTACGGCTGCGCCTTTTTCAACCAACCCAAGCTCCCTGGCGAGCTGTAGGCGTTTGATCTCTACCAAAGCAGCGGCAAACATGGATATAATTGATATGAAGAGCCCAATGCCCATCCTTTGCAAATCGGAGAAGCCCCTTGGATTGCCCGTGAACTTCCTTGCAATTGGAACAATGACGGTGTCATAGATCGGCACCCAACAAATAACACTGACTACATCGAATGTTGACAAGGAGGCAGGAGGAATGGTGAAAGAACCGATGGATGCATCCATGAACATCCCTTGTTCCACAAACATTGTCGACATTTGAGCGTACACAGCTGCAAAGACAATTCCTGATGCCCATATCGGAAACATACGGACCAAAATCTTTAGTTCCTCAACCTGTGTCACTGAACAAAGTCTCCATGAATTGGAGAAGTCCCCAGTTTTGGCCTCAACTTCCGAAATTACAGCAGCTCGATCAAGGCAACTACACAGAAGTATGATAATTGAATGGCTTTTAAATGACAAAAGTACAATAACTATGAGAAACGAATAAGAAAATTACGTCAATTCATCGCTGTGCTCCAGTTTTCTGCTTCCTTCAATGGAAGATTGTCCATCTTGTGTTTCATATAGGAGACTGCTATCGAGAGGGACTTTCAGGTGTCGCTTACGGAATGATGCAACCAAAACCTGGCACATTCGTGTGATGGGACTTCCTCCAGGTTTCTGGAATCTATAAAGTGGTGTGCCTGAAAAGAAGCTTGCAATAGCAATGCCCATAGATATCGCAGGAATCCCGAACCCCAAAGCCCACCCAGCATTGTCTTGAATATACACCAGTAAACTACTTGATACAAGAGCACCAATGTTGATAGAAAAATAGAACCAGTTGAAGAAAGATCCTTTCTTTACCCTCTCCTTGGAATCCGTGTCATCAAACTGGTCAGCTCCAAAGGAAGAAACGCACGGCTTGATGCCACCAGTTCCAAGCGCAATCAAATAAAGGCCAAAGAAGAATACTGCATACTGAGCTGGAGTTGCAGAAGGACACAAAGAACCCACGCATTCAGCTGGCTTGAATGTAGGAACTGATGCCGACAGTGTCAAAGTACACATTCCCTATGCCAATTAAGCACTCTTTGGTTATCAAATGCTTAAAACTAAATCCAGATTATTGGTAAATGCAGGAAACGAAGAACACCCAACTGAGTGTATATGCTTTATGGTCTCTCATGATTCAAAAAAATTAATAAAACTTCAATCAAAGTTAGAGAGATCGCAACAGCCAGGTTTAGGACTGTTGGCTCGAACAATGTAAAGATAACTAAAGAGAAAAAAAATTGTGGTCAACCAACTGAACTGTGTGTTAAAGAATATTGTGCTAAGAAACTGGAGTTTAGGTATATTACAATGAAGTAGATTGTGGAGAAAACAACTATTGTCCAATATCGTCCCCAATAAGCATCAGCCAGAACCGCACCAATGAGGGGTGTGATGTAGCAAGTGCCTGACCAGGTGGTAACATTCCTGGCAGCGGCAACATTTCCTTCATGAAGCTTTTTGGTAAGGTAAGTAACAAGATTCGTAGCAATCCCGTAATAGGCCAAACGTTCACAACATTCAGTTCCTGTATGACATATAATGAAATCAAATAAAGACGGAAGGGTTATGTACTAAGCGAGACATTGCAAAGGATAAGAATGATGTACCCAAAATAAAAGGACATGCTTTCCAAGTTCCAGTCTTCCGCTTAAGGACAGGATTGCCTTTAAGGTCAACTGAGCCATCTCCTGTGTAGAGCCCAACGCTCTCATTCTGGAAATACAATGTAAGAGATCATTTGCGAGTGACAAAATGCAAGGCCCTAGTCTTATTTTCATTTTTTCTTCGAATAATCAAAGTGAATGAACAAAAATGCGAAGAGAACCCGGGCAATGATTCATATCTCAAGATGGATACACAGCGATAGGAAGTGAATTATACATGTTCATTTCTTCCATCAAACAAGGAAAGCTTGAGCATGTATGTTCATTTCTTCCATTTGGACAAGAAACACAAACAAGGAAAGCTCGAGTATGTATGTTCATTTCTTCCATTTGATCCCAAATCTAAACAGAGAAAGGCTAATAATAATTGGACGATTTTAGTTATAGGTACAATTAAACAAGAAAACCCAGCAAAAGAACTCCCAAGAGCAGAATTCGTTACATATAAATTAACAAAAACAGAAGAAGCCTCCATCCTTAACGAAACAGTCATCGAAAATTAGCAATTACCCATATAATAAAACAATCGCAAACACAATTGTCCATAATTGAAGTAGTATTCCAGGGTAACTAACAAAATCCCAGAAACAAATTCAATAACTTTGTTCGATAATATTTAGCCACAAAAGAAATATCATTCTAATCCTCAATCCTCAGGATCTAACCAAGTATCTAAATCTTAGCAGAGTTTTACCGAAATCAAGAACTATTAAAACAAAAGAGAGAAGAAAATTGGGAGAAGGTAAAAGAAAACCTCTTCGACAAGTTGACCCTCCAAAAGGGTAGTTTGTTCCTCCACCGACCCCATCTTTATATATATGTCTTTATATCAGAGAACGAAAGATTCGAAATTTCGATCAAGAACAGGCAAAGGAAGAAAATGATTGCGGACGGGAATCTACCCATATATATATATATATATCCAAATTAGGATAAATAGCGACGGAGTTGGTGGGTGGGAGATTATTGTTGAATTCTGAATCTAATATTAATTAATTATTCTTAATCTAATTTTATCTCATAATTATAATATATATATATATATAAGTATGCATATATATCAAAAAGAAATAAAGCGCTTATGACGACAAAAAAAAGTATAATCAAAGAACCAAGACGGAAAACATAAATAAATATAAAACTATATGATTCTATAATCAATCCTTTTATTTTAAATTTAATTACACTTTCTACCAAAATAAAATAATTACTTAATTAGCGCATATCCAAATCACTTTCAGCATCTTTATGATATCTCATATCTTGTTTTTACTTGCATCACTGGAGGGCTATATTATGAGTATGGCCTGTTTCAAAATCCCAAAACAAGAAATGAAAAAAACTGCAAGGCGTGAATTCATGGGGAAGAAAGTAAGCCCAGCTATGAAGAAAATCTCAAAGTACGATCAGAAGAAAGCCATCATCAATGATATTGCTGATATTTTAAAACCTAGAGTTTACATTACAGATTCCGTAAGTTTTAAGAAGCTTGTTCAAGAACTAACCGGCAACGATGAAGATGGATATGTTATTACACTACCGTCATTGCCACCTTCGCCTATTAGCAGATCAAACACGAGTATAAAGATTGAAGATCAAGAAGTTAGTGATTCATTTGATTCATATGGTGATGAACACAAACTTGCAATCCAAGAAAAGGGTTTCTTGCGGGATCAGATGAGCATTGATTTTATGAATTCTGACATATTTTCTTCAATTAACCAATGGATGGATGCATTTGGGGACCTTGAGTCATGGCTCTTAGAATTTTAGTGAGGCATTCATGTAAATACATTTTTTATAATTGAATTTTACATAAATAAATTTATTTTTTATCTACATCTAAATCCAATCAAATTCAATTTTTGACTATTTTCATGGAAGAACACAGTCAAGTCAAAGCAAAAGGTAGAAATACAAGTCTAATCCTCTACGTAAATTACAGGACAGGAGTAGAAACAGATAGAGAGAAAGATAATCATGAAAAACACATTATTCATTACTTATTACTGTTTTAATGGTGATTTGTTCTTTAACAACCCGTATCAGATCAGACGCCATTAATCACCGTTACAAAGAAGGTGACCCAGTTCCTCTTTATGCTAATATAGTCGGTCCATATCATAATCCAAGGTTATAACACAATCAGATCAATTTTTCTGTTGATTTTTATTGTATATTCCTGCTTTTCTGGATATGGGTTTTTGAATTTAATTAAATTTGACTTGAACTGGTTATTGTTTGATGATTTCATGCAGTGAAACATATCGCTATTTTGATCTGCCCTTCTGTGTTCCAGGTTCTTAATTCTTACTCGACCATATTTGGGTTATTCTTTTTGTTTATTTGCTTCACTTGCTGCTAACAGAGTTGGAGTTGGATGGTTTGTGAAGGTACACTGTTTAAATACTTAATTTCCGTTTTAATGAATGGAAACTCACTTTAGAAGTTGTGAAATTATTTTACTGAATCTATTTGAGGTGATTAGATGAGGTGAAAGAGAAAGAGAAGCTCTCGGCGAGGTGTTGAATGGTGATCGTCTAGTTACTGCACCTTACAAGCTAAACTTCAGAGAGGAGAAAAGCTCGGCAGTTGCTTGCCAGAAGACACTTTCAAAAGGAAGATGTTGCTCGATTCCAATCCGCCATTGACAAAGAATATCAGTTTCAAATGTACTTTGATGATCTGCCAACTTGGGGATTTATTGGAAACAAGGAACGTGGAGCTGATCTGAATGAATATGGATACTTCCTTTACACGCATATCCAATTCGATGTTCTTTACAACAAGGATCGTGTTATTGGAGTTACCGTCCTGATGGATAATCAGTTATCGTTGAATCTAAAAGAGGACAAAGAAGTTAATGCTGAATTTCTATATACTGTGAAATGGAAGGATACTGATTCTCCCTTTGAGAAGAGAATGGACAAGTATTCTCAATCCTATTCACTGCCACATCACTTGGAAATCCGTTGGTTTTCCATCACAAATTCTTGCATTGCAGTTCTCCTTTTGAACGGTTTTCTCATGCGGGTCCTGAAGAAAGATTTTGCCAAGTATTTATCTGGAAGCTTACTAGTATTGTTCATTGCCTCTGCTAGTATAACATGTTTATTTCTTAAAGGTATGCACAAGATGATGAAGCTGTTGATGAAGAAGAAGAGGCAGGATGGAAGTACATCCATGGCGACGTATTTCGATACCCAAGGTACAAGTCTTTGTTTGCTGCTGCTATTGGTTGTGGCACCCAGCTGTTCACCCTGTAAGAAGCTCATTTTCACGACATATTCTGAAGCATCATGTTCCTCGACTTTGTTATCGTTTCGTTGCTGTCATTTTGGTTATGAAGATTAATATTGGTTCTTTTCATATGCTTCCAGGACCATTCTTATCCTGGCTCTTGCATTGGTGAATGTATTTTACCCTTGCAATCGAGGCACCCTATACACCGCCTTACTCGTTATATACGCAGTAACATCTGGAATTGCAGGATATTCTGCAACTTCTTTTTATTGTCAGATGGAAGGAAATAAGTGGGTATGTTCATTGAAACTTTGCTTTTAACTGAAGTTTTTGGAAGCTTGTCCGTTTTAAGCCAAAAAAATCCTCAATTTTTCTTTGTTTCCTGGTGGTGAATCTAATCCTGACAGGATGCATATTCTGTGGCCCTTTATTCGTTACATTTTGCTTCCTTAACACCGTAGCCATGGCTAACAATACAACGGCAGCATTACCTTTTGGTACTATTTTGGAGATGGTCCTTCCATGGACGTTAGTAGCATTTCCACTGCTTGTTTTGGGTGGCATTGCTGGGAAAAACAGCAAGACCAAGTTCCAATCTCCTTGTCGAACCAACAAATGTTCTCGCGAGATTCCACAATTGCATTGGTACAGGAGTGCTCTTCCCCAGATGGCAATGGCAGGTCTTCTTTCGTTCAGCGCCATTTACGTCGATCTTTACTACATTCTTGCCAGTGTTTGGGGTTTCAGGATCTACTCGTCTTACCACATATTATCAATTGTAATCATCATTCTTCAAATTGTCACTGCTTGTGGAACCGTGGCTTTGACATACTTCCAACTTGCTGCCGAGGATCATGAATGGTGGTGGAGGTATGCAAACTTTCCTGTTCCATTTCATAATTCATTCTTCACTATTTCACTATGGAACCCGTCGATCATAACCGAACTTCGATTCCATCATGACAGGGCGTTTCTTTGTGGGGGGTCAACTGGGCTATTCATGTACGCATATTGCCTGTACTACTACGATGCCCTATCAGGCATGTCTGGCATGATGCAGGCCGCATTCTTCTTCGGTTACATGGCTTGCATATGCTACGGCTTTTTTCTCATGCTCGGAACAGTTGGTTTCCACGCTTCACTGTTCTTCGTTCGTGACATATACAGGTCGATTAAGTGCGAGTAAGAGGCAAGTTCCTCTGTTTTTGCTTACAAGGGTCCACCCGGAGAGGAATCCATCACCATTTGGTTCAAATATAGATATTAAATGAACATAATAATCCTCAAATTTTAGATCTATTTATTTTATCTATTTAGTATTATAAAAACAATTTCCAAATCATTTATGTCATATGATACGTACTTTTTTTTTTTTTTTTTTGAAAATGGGTTGGTTTTTAATTTATTTTCCTATAAAAATCTATAGTCCCATCCGAAGTACGAGCAAAAAAATTGTGTTTTTGTCTATTTCTATTTATAAATATTTCTATGGCTTCCCTTTGACTCTTTGTCTCCTCTCATTCTTGCAAAAAATTTTATTATTTTGAAGATAATGAAATTCATGTGAATAAATATGAATTTTGAAAATGGTAGAAATAAATAAATTATATAATTTATCATAATAACGTGATTAATATTAAATAAAAAAAACAATATATCATTGTAAATATCGATAAAAATACGTGAGGACAAATATAAGTTTTTGTCTTTGGGTTAAGATATAAATAATAATATTAAAAAGCTTCATTTAACAAGTACATTTTTATTTAAAAAATAATATATTTTGGAATTGTTAGATTATAATTTTTTGTAATCAGAAAGTAATTATGAAAAAGATATTTTTGCAATGTTATTAAGAGAGATAGAGACACGTCTTCCATAACAAGAAGGTAATGATGGGGAGGAAAAGCGAGAAGAAAAGTCAAAACAATGGAAACCCTAAAAAAGAAGGAAAATTACAAAATTACCACCAAACCTAGCCACATGGACATGTCTTTAGTGGACAAGGAAAAGGAAACAACATTAAAAGGTTTTAGACAGAGCACCACTTGGTCCCATTAAAAAGCCAACATAAAACCATACCCCCTTTTTTAAAAAATTTAAAATATTTTATTTATAATCTTTTCTTTTCCATTAATTAAATGATAAATATTCATCTGGCGTAGGTTGTTACTCAATCAAACACTTCTGATTATTTTCGTTTTATAATTTATAGTGTATGTTCAGAGATATAAATATACTTTTTTAATTAATAATTATATGAAATTATTTGATATTGATTATATTATTATAAATAAAAATAATTTCCATTAATTCCATGCAATGATATGTAAAATAAAAAATCAATAGATTTCTATATATACAAATAAAACACAAAACTAAATAACCAAACATGGAAGACAAGATAAATAAATTAAAATCATAAAAAAAAATAATATCATTTGGTAGATGGGTAACACTGAATCAAAGAACAAATGAGAAAATAAAATTAAAAAAAAAATTACAGTTTTTGGTGAAAAGGAAATAATAACTACCACTAGGCTGGCTGCCTTAGTAAATGAAAACGAGTACACTATTATTTTCTGGCGATATCCTGCACCCGAGCACCGCCCTCTTCTGCTTATTCTGATAAAAGCTTCCCCATTTTCACCTTTCTCTGCATTTTCTATTTATTTACTTAATTATTTCTTCTGTAACATTATATATATGATTGTGGGTGTTTTTATGTGTTTGTTGTATATGTGTAAAGAGGGAGGAGTGCTTTCTGTCCAGAACCCATTTCAACTGTCGCACTGAAAAACATGGCGTTCTTTTTCATTATAAAAGCATTTAAATGGGACACAAATGAAATGAAAACGACGTCACCCTCCCACCTCTCCTCCGTCTTCCATGGATGATGACCGTCAATTTGCAATACGCTTTGTTTTCTTTCTGCCCGTATAACTTGATTTCTTCATGTTTAAAATTTGATAATTTAATGATTAAAATGTTCAAACCTCATTCGTTGATGTATTGTGTTTATGATAAGTTATAAAGGCAGCTCGATGCCCTTCTCGCTGTCATCATATAATCAAATACAATAATAATTAAGGATAATCCGATTGCTAAAGCAAAATATCCATGGAAAGAACAACAGTCACATGCCCAAATATCCTTTGCTATTATTATTGAGATAATCATCATTATGGGATTAGCAGACAGACATATTCTATAGAAACATAGAGCTCATTATGTCCCTATATTGGATCAGTAATTCAGTGATCTAACCTCATTCCTTTTCTTTTCCCTTTTTTTACATATTTTAGGCAGTCATTTTTTTAGAGAAAAAGGAAAAGGAAAATATCAGCTCCAGCCATAATGTCATTCAAACAATTAAATAGCTTGTACATCAAGTTCTTGAGGGAGTAGTAATTAAAGCTGAAACTCTTTGACACTTGTTCAATCATCATAATAACAGCAACCCAAAAAGAGATTTTTAGAGCCTATATATTAATTAATAATTATTTCATGATATACTAAAATTTAATTAACTAATATTTTGAGTGGAAATAACTCTAAAAGTTCCCCAAAACAGTTGTTTTTTTTTTGCTATTAAAACAGAATTAATCATCGACATATTGCAATTTTTAAAAAAATAAAAGGTGCATTAAATTAAAAAATAATAATTTTGATCAAAGATAAAGGACCCTTTCAATTAAGAAGTTTTTGACTGTTGCAGTCAAGTATTGAATTTGAGCCATCTTCCCGGGAATCCTCATGTATTAAAATCCATCACATGGACTACTATAAAAGCCAATCATGCTGTCTATTTTATTTTTTAATACAACAAATCTCTCTATTAACCATTAATCTTACGTGCATTTAAAAAATTATATCTATTATTAATATTAGAATATCTTAATAATGTTAATTTGATAATGATGTAAAGCAAATAATAATATTATTTTATGATAAAGATAATATAAATATAAAAAAAAATTCTTCCATCACTCCAGATTAATTCGGTTTAAATCACAAAACAACAATTGTCAACTAAAACACCTACTTGATTAATGGTTTTCTTAAGAAAAAATCACCAACCCAAAACAAATAATCAAAGGTTAACGGGTTTTTTTTTTTTTTTTTTTGCTCCTTTGTTGAAAAATAATTATTTATAAGTTCTGTCTTAACTCATGGCTGCATGAATATGAAACGTTTTTGAGGTATTGAGTTTGTCACTCGCCTTCTCCTTCGGTTGTTGTTGCTGAAGACATGTAGCTCATGGCAAGAGAAGTCTCGTCCGCCGCCGAAATTATGGGTGGCGGAGCTGGTGCTTGAAATTGTTGCTTGCATGCTTGGCAGGTGACTTGCATGATCGTTGAAGTTAATTTTTTCATGGCTTGTTCCTTTAGAAGTTGAGCTTTTTCAATTTCGGATTGAGCTTGTTGCCTTATCCTTTTAGCATTTGCGAATTCTAACTCGGCCATTTCGAGCTGTTTCTTAGCTTGTTTTCTTGCATCTTCAGCATATTCCTTTTCTGCCATGGCTAATCTCAGATGCCCGTTAGCTAATTCCTTCAGTTTTTCTGCTTCTTCCAAACCTGGATGACCACCGACAACTTGGCTTGATGATGAGGATGACGACCCTATTGTAAGCTTCAAAGTTGTAGGGTGGTGAGGTTGTTTTTGATGATCATCATCATGATTTTGAGAAGAAGATAAAGGAGTACGAGTGGAAGTTGATGAAGATGGTAAGAGTTGAAGTTCTAGATTGTGTTCTTGACGATGATGATGATCAGAAGTAGAAGGACGATCATTTCTATCAGAAGTGGAATACAAGAAATTAGCAGGAGAGTGTTGATTATCAATAATGGGTGGTTTTGGAATAGGTAATCCTGGAATTAACGAACCATTAATGCTGAAATTAGCTTCACTCGAAGGACTGGTGCTAGAAGCTGTTCTTGAAGAAGAAGCCGCTGGAGGCTGCAATGCTGCTTGTAGATGATCAGGTTGTGTTCTCTTCGCTGTACAAGCATCTTGATGTTCGATAAAACTCTCCACCCTGAAAAAATTTCAAAACTAAACATGTATTATAATCATACTGATCGAATTACGATCTAATATTTAACTCGATGAGCAGTCAATCAAAGCTATGTAATTACAAGACATGCTCAAGTAGGGTTGCCTGGAAACAAAATATAATACTATGGCCAGGTTTTCATGCAATTATTTAATGTAAATGCATATATTAAGCTAAAGAAAACAAAGAGAATGGGGTCTATGTAGGCAGATGACCAGTGTTTTCCTAAATTATTACTTTTTTATTTTCTGCTTTTATTTGATTTATGGGCAATTGGGTAATACTAAAATTCAGTCAAAGGAAATTCCTTCTTGACGAATAGTGACGATATGCATTCACACACTGTCCCCCATAGAACCTACTTCCATTGGCCTGTACGTTAGTCCTGGATCATCGCAGACTTTAATAAAAAAAATGATAATGATTATCGGATTTAGATAATGGTATCTGAACATTCAAACACTCTTTTGAGTTTGAACTTGAATTTCCATGTGAAAACTATAAAAAAACAAAAAAAAAAAAAGAAGAAGAGAGAGCATGGTTTCATGGGGTTTCTTTTTAGGGTTTCCCTTGATCTGCTAAATAAAGCAAAAAGAAGATGGAAAGAGAAATACCTGGAAAAGACACGGCCACAATCACAAGAGTGGCCTCTAGTTCCACAAGTCTTGAGATGAGCTTTATAATCAGATTGAACAGCATAACCTTTACAACATTTCTCGCAAATCCACTGTTTATGATTACTGTGTTTTCTTCTGAAGTGTTTCTTTATACCAACAAGGTCTCCTAAAGCATGGCAAGGATCATGGTGTAAACAGCTTGGTTCTGGACAAACATAAACTCTTTTCTTCACTTCCGTTGTTTCTCTTTTCAGCAGTTTCCATGGCACTTTATGCCTTCTTCTGTGCATTTGTAAATTCTGATCTCTTTGAAACCCTTGGTTGCAGATCTCGCATATGTATCTGTCTGATTCCAGTAACGTTCTTGGTGATAATGATACAACCTCTGCATCTGGATCTACACCACACCAATAAAACAAAATCAGCCCAATTTATCCCTAAAAAAGAAAACCAGCAATCGATAAAGAAACAAGAGATTATTCTTGCAGCTTCTGTAGTTAAAACTGTAGCTAAAATTTTAGCGACAACTATTTCATCACTATTTTAGCGATGGAGCTGTCCCCAAATTACCAGTTTCTTCATTCATCAAATGGAACATAAGTTACACAAGAGAAAATATTCATTTTCTTTGAAATCGCATAAAGGGTATCAAGACTTCAATCGGACTCTGTTCATATCATAAGAGGATGAACGATGAAGATAACAACTAGAAGAAGTGGTGATTCATGATCTACCTGGAGTTCCAGCGGGTTTTCTTTTTCTCTTATTGTTGGTAACTCCATTATCAAAAGCTGCAGAGGAAGGATCGGTAGAAGGAGATATTGGGGCGGTGGTGTCTAGCATGGAGGGAATAATAATTACTGGGGATATGAAGACTATATCCTGTAAATTATTTTCAAGTTGAAAAGAACGAAACCAAACCTTACAAGAAGAAACGGTGAAATTGCTTTCTTTTTAATATATATATATATATATATATATATATATATACATGTATATATAAATCCTTTGAAGAAGTGGTGGGGATTTCAGCTTTATTAGGGTAGAGAAAGATAGAGATATAGAGAAGCAGAAAGAAAGAGAGAAAGAACGTGGAGAAGAAAAGAGAAGAAGAGGAAAGAAAGAAGGAAAAGAAAAGAAAGGAAAAAGGTGTTTGCTTTCTTTCTGCAAAATCAAACTTTCTTTTAGCTTTTAAGCTTTTATTTGGCTTTAGCCATTGTAGCTCTTAATTAAGCTGTTTTTTCCCAAAAAAAAAAAAAAAACCCCATTATACATATACAGCAAAATACCCTAACACAGGGAATATGTAATAATTTTTTTTGTATATTTTTTAAATTCACAAAAAAGCATAATTGCATTTTTTATGATATCATTCCACGATTTATTTCATGATATTTAGTAACTAGTAATTTTGTTTTCACTTCATTCTCAAAAGCAAAATCATTTATTAAGATAATGTAAATATTTTTTTATTTAACAAGTAAAATCATTTTTTTTTAAAAAATAATTGATTTAATATATAACCAAGTATAATATATTTATATATATATAACATGAAAAAGGACAGCAGAGAAGCGTACAGCAATTGGACAAGAACAAGAAAACATCCTCTCCGCAACAAAACAAACAGTCATTATTAACATCACATATTACACACTGTAATTTGCATGAATCAATGCGGGCCCCGCTTTCATCTTATTCTTTACTGAATTACTATAATTTACTATAAATTAAACCCACTAATTTAATTATAAATATGAAATAAATGCATCCCTCATGTTAAGTTATTAAAATAATATGATTTAATTATTTTTTATTTCTATTAATAACGAATTAAATAAAAATATCGTGCCCACCTCTCTACCACGTGACCTTCCCCCTCCCCTCTTTTCTTTCTTTCTGTTACTATAATATTTGAAAGTGTAATTATTAAAATAATCACTTCCAAAAAGGGACTAAGGAGGGAAAATTGAATAATTAATCATTTCTAATGTTATTAATTATTGTTATTGTAATTTATTTATTGTAATAAATTTTTTTTGGTCCAAGAGGATTAATAATTACACGCAAAGGATATCGCTCACACATTATAAAGTGAGTAATAAATTATTATAAAGTAAGTAATAAATTAAAGATAAATAATAAGTCTTAATCAATATCCATATGAGAGAAATTTTTTAAAAAAAATCAATATTGCTCAATCCTACCCTCTTCACATTTTATTGAAGTATTAACTGGACTTGTTTAAAGTCATTCATATGATTATCAATAAACTAACATATATATATATACATAAAGGAGATCCATTGGACCCATTTTCATCAATAACCAAACTATAAAAGATTAATGATAATTTTAATAAAGTCAAATTAAATAGAGTAATAATAATTGTAATTTTTCAAAGGATTATAATTCACTACAATATACTAAAATATTTATTTCTTTCAAATTAAGAGTTTTGATTATTAAAATTTATCTAAAAATCATAAAATTTTCCTGAATTCAATATCCTTAAATGAAACAACTTTGCAAAAGAGTAGGATTAAGTAGGTTTTCGTTGGTGTTGGATAATGTATTTTCCAAAAATTATAAATAAACAAATTCCATTATACACCAAAAAAAAAAACCCTTGAATATTTACGTTAAAATTTTTTTTAAAAAAGGGGGGAAAATTAGATGAAGCACATGGGTATTTTCCATTAAAGGATTGAAGGGAGTCAGAGGGAAAGGTATTGGGTATGGAATTGGTACGTATAATTTTTATCTTTTTTTTTTTTTTTTTTTTTTGAAGAAAAGGATAGAACAAGTAGTCAAGTTTGATGTGATTGTACTGCCTTTTTCACAGCCATCCATGTTTGATCCCAGTTGGATGCTTCACTCTCTTCTTAGGATAAGTATACATAAACCTCTCTACTTTATCATTTCTCATCTTCCATCAACTTCAGTATATACATTTAAGTATTTAATTATATGAATATTCTCTTTAAAGAAAACAAATCATAAACTATTATTCATCGAAAATGTATATAGAATTTTGATATTTAATTATAATTTGATTTAATTATTTTTATCATATGATAGTTGATGCAAACATCTTGTTAATAAATTTTCCTCGATAGTTGCTCCTATTATGACTAATAAAATATGTGACTTTAGCTCTAATACCATTTGTAATATCTCAAATGATTCTCAAAAAATTAATTGATATTAAAACATATATATACTATAATTTTATAGTGCATTTAACTCATATAGACATCCATAATATTTAATTACGATTTAATCCATTTATTTTTATCATAGAATAATTAATATAAATATTTTATGAAGAATGTATTTTATGGAATTTGATTATTAGTTTCTATATGCAGATTTTATTTAACATAATATAATATAATGAAAAAATGAAATAAACATTGAAGATGTATAATGGAAAGTATTGATATCCAACATTTAATGAATAAAATAACTAATTTATCAAATAAAAAAAACACATTAATTTTACTCAATATTAACTCGAAGGTTTTCAAAATAAAACATTATAATTATCAAAATACATCATATAATATCGAAATCATATTATAAATTCATTAAAAAAAACAAAATAGTTTAGTGCAACACTATGGGTTTTAAACTTGTAATAATACAACATTAGTGAATCTCAGTTGAGTGCATCTTTAGGATGAGACAAACATAATTGGAAGAAGGAAAAAAAAGAGGAAAGGAAAGAAGGTGGCATAGCCAAGAAAGTATACGGGGCAGTTTGAGTTGGAAAGATGGATTCTGTATATCTTAAACCCACATGCATGCTCCTCCAAAGCATGTCCTAATCATCCTTCCCAATTGTCTACTCCTAATCCAAATCTAGTTACCTTTTATTTATTTATTAATTATTGTTTAGACGTTAATTGGAACCATATGTATACTTTTGAAGCATTTTCATCGAGTCATGGCAAAAGCTTAATCCCGCTTGATTCCTTAATAGCTTTTCCTCTTTACACATCATGGGTAATTAATAACTTCACGTACCCTCAAATGGATCCGTACTAATAATTATTATTACTATATATACACAAACACATATATATATGTAAGATTTATGTTAATATTTATTAGAAATGATTATCATATATATATATATATATATATATATATATATATATATATTACTTTAAAGGGTTTTTTTTTAATTTTTTTGTTGTTGGTTTGACATGTTTGTTTTCCATTAGCTTCAAGGAACTTTCATATTTGTTTTATAGTTTGTAGCTTTTCTTTGTAGTAAATTGGCCAGGTTAAAAGCAACTTAGAAGGCTTTTCATGAGTACTTTCAGCGTTGTTCTGAAAAAGCCATCCTCCTCTATATCAAATTATTAAATTCTTTTCTATGTTAATTGATATTTATCTTTTTAAAAAAATTTAATAATTTTTCATTTACTTTATATTACATATTTTTCATAATTTATAATATATTTATTAATTTAAGATACATTTCAAGTAAAACGCACAAACATTAAATTAAAGACTTAGAAAAGCATTTTTTTCTAAAAAAAATAAATATGAAGACAAAATTATAAAATGAAAAGGAAGAAGAAGAGATAAAAAGTGAAATTAAAGTAAGACAACACAAGTGTAAGTTTGCTCGGATGGAAAAGATTCTAATGCCCTTTAACCAGATATTCTTCTTCTTTTTTTTAGTTTAATACTTTAATTAAAAGCTTAAATATCAAAAACCCTTTAACAAAGGATTTGATGCTAATTAAATAGGGTAATAATACATGTGAAAAAATTAATTAAATTAAGGAAAATAAAAAAAAAACGAATTTGGATCCGGACACATGACCCGAAAATAAAAAATAAAAAGTGGATACTTGGAACAGGGGATTCTCTGTGGAGATGGTGCAACATCTTGACTCCTACCAAACATACTAGACAATTGCATATGATCCTTTCCAATTTTTACGCTTTCATGTTTTCTTCCAATCAATTATTTCTAAACATAAAGTAAATTTTCAAAAATTAAAAATTCAAAAAAATCATAAATTCAACAGGTTTTCAATGATGTTTATGTTAAAAATCTTTTTTAAGATTTAATATCAAAATCTTTATATATCGTTTATTAAATGAAAAGTATAATTCATCAGTTTTATTATTATCTTCTTTAACAAAAATGATAAAGAATTTCATCTTCCTTTCAATTTCTTGAAATAAAATAATATATATTGAAAAATATATTTTTTGATAATTAAATAAAAAATAACTTAAATAATGAAAAAATGACAAGGAAAATGGATTCTTAATGGTATTATTCACCAAAAAGCATTTTACTATTTGTGTGTAAATAATAATTGAAGCAGCGACTCATCACAGAGTCCTTCCAATGATTCAAATTTATTTACCATAAAAATAACAGTTATTTTTTGGATTTTAATTATTTGATTCAATTTCGGGCTTTATAACTTGAAATATAAAATATTGGATTAAAAAATAAAAAACTCCAAGCAAGTGATTAAATAATAAATACATACAAATATTTTTACCTGGCATTTTTCTTTTATTATTATTAAAATAATTAGTTAATGAAACAGCATGTAAGAAATTTCCAGTTCTAACTTGTTTTATATTCCACAATAATAAAGAAATATTTGTAATAATAGGGACAAAATTGTAAACTTGGATTAGGGTTCGAAGTTTCCTAAGATTGAGAAAATCCATGCAACACCATGAAGCTTTCCTTTCAAGATTCCATTACCATAACTTAACTTTATTATACTTCGTAGTTATATATGTTTCTGTATTTTCATTTTTTCAAAAAAATTATTCCAAGTTTTTAATATATTAAATTTATTTTTCGTAGCTATATATCCTTTTTTTTTTAATTCAAGTCAAATTGTTGAAATTAAATGAATTAATATTGTAAATTAATAAAAATTATTTGATGTAAAATTTAATTTTCAAATATGACGATATTATCAAATGGATTTTTACATAATTGTTGAAATCTCATGATATTTGCGAGAATAACATTTTCTAAGATTTAAATATAATTTAAAATTTCAGTTTATATGTTTTTAATTATAATAAATATAAAATACCTTAAATTCTAGAAGGAATATCTTAGATGTTTTGAATTAGGGATGGGAAACTGGAGGGGTTGGACCATCTGATGGACGAGGAGGAGCTATCATCAATGTATAATGTTTTCTTATTAAGCACCATGTTTATATTGATTAATGTATTATTAGTGAAGCTTATCAAGATACTTGATAGAAAAAAACTGATACGTATTTGTTGATTCTAATTTTAAGTGGTAAAATGGGTCCATCAAACAATCTCTGGTTGATTCCATGTTTCTGGCAATGGTGTCTGGAAATGCTCCCCCCCACCCCCTAACTTATTGACTCTTCATATAGCAGAGCAGCCATATGGTTCTTGCTTCGGAGAGTGTGAAACATGGTGGGATTTTCCAAATCAGGGCAGTTTACTGTTCACTCTGTATATGAATCCAACATGGCTAGTTGATGGGATGATACAACTTTCATCGAACATGAATAAATGACAGAATTTCATTAAGAATCATCGAATAATCGCATGTTATCGAGTATTTCTATGGAAGCTTTATTATCCGCAACATAGTATGCATGTGGCTAGCTTATCAGGTGTCATCTTGACGAGTAGTGTTGTTAGACTCTAGCACGCGTCATATGGGCGTGGAAGACTGTTTTTGGGTATGAATCTAACTTGAGTAGCTTAAATATCTAACATATTTTTGTACTCAGATGAAGTCAAGAACAGGTTTGAAACTGAGTCGACTCGGTATAGCTCTGTTACACCCTTATTTTTTTTCGTCTTACTTTTAAAAGAAGCTAATTTTGTAGCAGACAGAGTTGCTTTACATGCTCTAAAAATGTTCCACATTAAGAATTCTCCTTAGTGAGATGAATGATAATATGATCAAATGCCATCATCCACGAGATGCATGACAAGTACAAGTAACAAATGCCATCGTCTTCAACGCAAATATACTATTAGATGCATTTCTATTTCGATCCGCAAATGTTAATTTTGCATGGAAATCTCAGTCAGGTTTTGTCATTAAATTATACGTTCTCTATACAGGAATTATACACTAGAAAAAAAAAATCATCCAGCCAATCACGTGCTTCCATTCAACTTTCTATTTTAAAATGAAAACATGTGATGTGATCGATAAAATTCATCTAGACCTGGTTTTAACAAAAAAGCAAGCAAATTACAACCTCAAACATCCAACGCCAAGGCTTTGGGGGGTGATTAACAAAAGTCTATGGTATCTTCAAGATCAATGTTAGCATCCTTATGTAGTTATGCAAAATGCAACCTTCACAACATATATTATAGGTAATAAACAATGGAAGAATAAAGATAATAAGCACTGCAATTATAATAATATGTGAATCAAAGGGCATTCATTTGCCAATAATTGACAGGATTTCATTTAGTAGGAGAAGAGATTGTCATGACTAGTCCAACAAAAGGGGGGGAATTCATCCACACCCTACATCCTGATGGCAAGAAGTTACTAGTTTCCTTTTATAACACAGACATTAACTGAAAAAAAATTAACAATGATTTCCAGAGTGGAAAAGAAAGGAAATGTTCAAATATCAAAAACATGTATCATATCTGTGAAGATTCATGAACTACAACGAACTTGATGGATCTCTGCAAAAGGCCACAGATATATACAAGCAAAGCATATTAAATGCAATAGGAATTCCACCACCAGCATCACAAATGTTGAACTTACCTGATAGTGACAAATTTGTTGGTGCCATGTTTGGCCCAGTGAGTCCTCAGATCAATTGAGTTTGCAAAGTTATAACCTTCAGCAGCTAATTTCTCCAGTACCTTTCTAAATGCACCCTGACTCATTTTCCTACCGGCAATCCTAGCACCTCGCCTTTTCGTGCTCATTGGTAATGGGTACATTGACACATTAGTGGTGCAACACGCTGACTGCCATCCACCACAGCCCCAACGGTAACATTGCTGAGGAGCTCCAGTACATGAGCAAACCGGAATGGGAATGCCTGAGATGTCCATATCAATTCCATTGATTACAACATCCATACTTTTCTTTGCTGGTTTCACACGCTGAATGGCATTGTTAGTATTATCTTTTGACTTCTTGGGTTTCTTTACTTTCGGGGTTTTTGGGGCCTCAACCCTCTGCCTTTTCTTCAAGTAGCTACCTTCCTTGTTTATGGTTGACTCCTCAATCCGACAAGCCCCCTCATCCCTTGATGGATCAGATGGCTGTATAACTTGCAAGGGACGAGCTCCTGAAGTTTCAGGATGAACAGCATAGTTAGAACTTGGCAATACCATGTTGAAAAGCTTCTCCCTCTGGCTTAACCAACCATCTCTCATGTAGTTCATCGAGCCAGGGACATCCGAAACCATGCACTCGCGTGGGTTAAAAGCCCCATGTGCACTAACCATGATGCTATTAGGATCACATCCAGGTAAGAAATGCTTAGTATCACGGTCTGCCATGCTTGACACGAGCTGCAGACCAAGATGACCTTTAAAGGACGGTTCATAATATCCCCAATTGCGTATGGTCAATGGATCATCCTCCATTAAAACTACACAAACCGTGAACAACACACAACAGGGGGAAGAAATTAGTTCTTTGTTCTGTTTCAAATTCACCCATTACATCAATTACTATAAGAATTTGTTCGGATCAATTTTTTTGAGCGACTCAATTCATTTGTAAATGAATTTCATTTGCAAATGATTTCTTACGGTTAATTTCAACACGAACACTTTAAAATTAGTTTGAATCAAGCATATTTACTTGAGATTTACAATGAATTTCGCAAATTTTATGGAATTTGTTTGAACCGAATACTATCTAACAAAGAGAAAAAATCGAAGCTTTTCCATACGTTGTAGCTACCAAAAATTCCTAAACAATCAATTTAATCACAAATGCATCTCCATAAAGCCATTAGCTTCAACACTAGATCTCTAAACTTGATGTTGATTATTGTAAAAAAAATCTCTTAACACAGATCCAATCAAATTTAAGCAACAAGAAAATCATACTCAAACAGATCAGGACAAATGACAGAAGCATGAAAAAAAACCAACACCGAAATAGAAATGTGGGTGAAAAATCAAAGTTTGCCAACTACATTTTTCAATTCAACGTTCATATCCAGTATTCAAACATATACAGAAGACGGAAAGAAATGCGAACCATAAAACATTATACTAAAATTTCGAATCCCACATTCAGATCTAAGAAAAAGGTTTTTTTTTTTTTATAAATCCCCAATAAACAAGAATCAAAATCCAACGGACCCATAAACAAAAAAAAAAAGAAAAGAAATTTTCATATACCCAACACCAGATCTAACAAAAATTCAAATACCCAAAATTCAAAATGTAACAAAATTAGGTTTTCAGGAAAGAAAAAAATCGAGTTTCAAAGGATCTCTCCAGAATAAAGAAAGAAATTAAATTCAAAAATGTAAATGTATAACATAAATAGAACAGAAGCATGTAGACGGGAGTACAGAAAAAGAATGAACTAAAGGGATGGAGGACCCATTATAAATTTCCCAAAAAAAATAAAAATAAAATAAAATAAAAGAGAAAGAGAAAGAGAAAAAGGAGAGAGAAAACTTACTTAGACGTGTGTAAACGGCTCTTTAGGGTTTTGCCCTTTCTGGAGAGAGAAAATCCGAGAGAGAGAGAGATAAGATTATTTAGAGAAATTTCCTTTCAGAAAGAGAAAGAAAACGAGGAGAGAGGAGAGAGAATGCCCTAAATTTACATTTGACAACCCCATTCATTATATATATATATATATTTATATATTTATTTACATACACATTATATTCATTTTATCAATTTATTTATATATTTGTTGACTATTTCTAAATTATCATTTTAACGATGAAATTGCGGTTATTAAAAGTAGTTTTTGATGAATTAAAAATTTATATGCATACATTTTTATCGAAAATTTATGAATTATCAAATTAGATATATAAAATAAATTTAATGAGAAATAAATTTCAATTTGAAATAATATGTATTTAAAAATATATATAAAAAAAAAGAATAGAGATTGCTGGGCTATTCTTTTAATTTCTTTTATTGAAAATAATGGTAATTTAGAATGGATATAAAACTGACAAACATTAACTTTTAATCCTATTTCTTTGATATGGACACATTTTACACTTACTTATTATTATACCTTCTTCTTTAAGCCATTTTCTCTTTATTAATAATTCTTTATAATTGTTAATTATTCTTTTATTCCATCATCTAATAATAAAATAAAATAAAATCATTTTCTCTTTCTTAAAATAACATTAAAAAATTGACTTATAAAACTGGCCAAAATAATTACATGAATACTCCCTTTCAAGGAATTCAAATAGGCTAACCTCTATTCCCCTTTCTGATGCTTCTTCAAAAAAACTTCATTCATATCAAAATTTCTTATTTTGAAAAACAGGATGTTATGATGCAGTCAGGCCAAAATGTCAGCATCCAACCTCAAACCACATCAGTCACCCTGCAGGAAAAAATCCGTTAAGGATGCAGTTTCCTCCATTAAAGACTTGGTGAAGAAAGTTTCACAGCCAGACGTTTATTTCAAGTTTAGCAGACAGTTCACAAGCAACTTACAATATACATTTTCCAAATACGGCGGCCAAAGCTTCTACATGAACAACAAAGCCTATTATATTATATACACAACCACAGAATCCTCAAAAACACATGATCCGCATATTTACTAATTTACTGCTATAACAGTTATTACTTATCACATTGATTTTTCCTCTATACTGTGAAAAACAAGACTTGATACTGTCAAGCACTTTGAAACTATCATTTATCGGTGTTCCAAGACAGCAAAACAGCAAAACAGCAAAACCAGCTGCCTTTGTCCGTAATTGCTCCCATGTTTCCTCCCGTCACATTAGGATCGTAGTACACTAGTGTATATTCACAAGCTTCTGTTGTTTTTATATTAGTGTTTTCGTTCTGAGCTTCTACGATATCTCTGTTGCAGCACATGAAACTTTTACCATGCTCTACAAAGAAATAGACAAGATCCGACTTCTCATAAGTATTTAATCGTAGTGCAACATAAATATTAAAATTTTCATCGGTTTTTCCATGGCTTCAAAAGCAAAAGAGCGTGACTGTGACTACACCATTATCAGAGTTTTCTGGAAAAGAATATGCATGGTAGTTATGTTTTTCTTTCAATGAATTTTTTACACTATATAACACGGACAAATCGTGCAGTAACATATGACCAAAAGGAAAGATTAAGCCAGACATACCATTCACGGTTGACCCTGAGGAGGGGATCCTGGATCAGAACCACAAACAGAAGGAAACGACATTGTTTCTTCTTTTGATATGGCAACAAAGTTCAATGGTGCAGTAGACAACCTTCTCATTTCCTTGAAGTACCCATTTTGACGTCCAGAATAAGATCGCGGAGTGAGAATCTCAGGAGTTGCACTGCCAATTGAGTTTCGACGAGGTGTTGGAGTCATGGAACCATTTCCATTTGCACGATAGCCATTTGGTTTTCTGAAGCTGTTTGCTTTCCTTGGACTAGGTTTGGAACCATACATTAATTCCTTTTCTGTAAGCAGCATATCTTGGAGTTTCTTCTGGTCCTGCAAAGTATCACAAAATTGGCGGCAACAAATAGCATCATTCACTTCTGAATCACCTAAATGGATGATAGTAGGATTTGAAGTACAGGAAATAAGAATAATAATAAACTGATCTTCAAGTTGTGTTTTGTGTTTGCAAAATCATCTGGCTTGTGAAGCACCAAAAAATTTCATTATTTACCCTGTTTCTCTTTTTCTCCTCTTCCTTTTGTTGTCTGGCCAGTTTGTAATCATCCAAAATCGACAATAGCCTTACCTGCAAATAGTATCAATAGGTAACTTTATGCAGAAAAGCTACGAACATAAAACACACATTGGAAAAGAACTATACACTGACATGAGCAGCTCACCCCATCATAAAGGAACAACATCCTTTTCTCTTCTTCCCATGCAAGAGTTTTGTTTATCAGATTATCGACCATAGCTAGAAAAAGTACGTTCATTAGCTCTGAAAGGTAGTCTGCATTGAGGAATAAAGTCTTGGAGAAAAATATACCTGGAATTTTGCCAAGAGTAATGCGAGCACGTTCTGCACGTTTAAGGTTAATGTGTGCACCCCTCCCAGCACTATACCGAGTGCTATCCTGAAATCAAAGGAGAAATTTTCTAAGAATGACAAACCAGATGCTACGGAAGTATGCAGTGATCCGATGTGTAATTATAGTCATAAATCTTTTGTAAATTTAACGTCTTTTCTTACTGTGATAGACAATTAAACAAAAATCCCCATTCAATCAATCGGACTAGAAAATATTGATAAGTCATGCAGTAGATAGTTTTTAAGCTTACTTGATTGTACTCTTCAAGCCAATTTTCCTCTTCACAAGCCGAAAGCCATCGGTCAATTCTATCAGTTACTTCTTTTCGGCTCATAGCTTCCTCCTTAGCTTTGACTATCTGAGCTTCAATGCTTGCCAAAAGTTCAGACGGATCCACTAAACCTGATCAACGAAAGTGATGTTTAGAGCTCAACAATTGCTTTACTTTGAATAAGTATATCAAAACGTAGATTGAGAGAAAGGGTGGCAGAGTACGAAAGTTACCAGAATCTATCAATGCATTAGACTTCTCAGAAACAGTATTTGTATCAGGTTCGATATGGGTCATTCTGCATATATCTTCTAATTCTGATCTCCTTTTCATGACAAGTTCTTTCATTCTGCTTGCTTTTAGTTTCGTAAGCCGATCCACTTCAGCTGACGCCTGTTAGAAAGAGGAGTAAACACGAGCTACTTTCTAAATTCTCAAGGAGGTGTATTCAGTTAATCGAAAAACCTGTTCAATTATCTCTTTTGAGAGAACACCCGGTTCAGTAATTTCAGATTCTGGTAACCCAAGAACATATGTTATTCTTGAGAAGACATTTTTCTCTTCTTTCGATGAGTCCATCAAACTCCAGAGCTCAAACAATGAAGCCACAATATCTTTCAGCTGAGAATGTTAAGAGTTCATTTTAGTCAACATCACATGAGAAAATCAATATCCGGGCACAGAAATCAAGCTTGCCTTCTGGATTCGAGCTTTTCTCTCAAATTTCAACTTGACAATGGCCTGTTCCAGACCTTCCAGAGTACAATCGCTTATATTTGTGGATTGTTCCTGGTTTACTCCATTTAAACTCGGATGCACATCACTGACGATCTGGCCAAAATCCAAACCGAGCACCCCACAGAGGGAATGAACTTCATTTACAAATTGAAAAACCTTATGCAGGCGATCAGACTGCCACAAAACAAATCATACCCGTAATACATCAGAATATTACGCAATAATAAGATGAAGAATCAAAACTTAACATGAAGCAAAGCTTCTAAGGGTACACTATGCCAACGTGGCGCTAAAATGGCATGCAAGTGATTATCATCATCATCCAATGTACTGACTTTTCGGTAAAAAAGGATCAAAACAATGCCATCACTGTATGAATTTTATGCCATTTCCAATACTAACCACCAAGAGAACTGCATCATGAAGTTGAACCAAAATTCACATACCTTTTCCTTTTGAAGGCCACGAAGATGTGTCTGATATTCGTTAAGCTTTCTCAGTGACAAATCTTGCCCGTCCAACGTTAATGAACTCATCAGAGAATTGGTAAGATTGCTGAATCCGCAAATTTCGCCACTGATCTTTTCAATTTGTGCCTTTATATCTGCAAATTGCTTCATCCTTTCCTCTTTCTTCGACTTCAGATTTTCAACTAACGGTGTAACAGATGCAAGTTTCTGTTTCAATGACAGTGACCCTTTATCTGCACGACTCTGAAATTCACGTTTATGAGAATCCAGTAAGCAAGAGATAAAGTTGGTAACTAGATAAACACAATTATTTCAAGTTTCTCCCAAAACAATAAAACTTACTGGTGAATGAATATTGAGTTCCCCAAGGGCAGCCATGAGGGTTGCAAGTTCAGCTTCCTTGGCAGCAATGGACTGATGAAGGCGTGCTTTCGCATTGGCAGCTTCCTCAACCTTTCTCCTATAAACTTCCAAACATTCCCTCTCCAATTCCGAGAGCATCCGATCACGTTCTGCTTCAGTCTCACCAATGTCATTCCATATTTGCTGCCCTCAAAACAATAAATAAGAAAAAACTAGTTAACCAATGAAATACATGATGGATTTTGTTCCACTAATTTAACAAAACTAGAAAACTAGCCAATTAAACAACAATTGCTCGATTCTTCGTTCATTAAGATGAGATTACAGATTCTGCAAATCCAATTGACAATGAGTCCCAAAAATAAACAGACTGATCAACAACAAATTAAACATAAACAGAAAGAGAGGGTAAAAAGGCCACGAAGCCTCATTCATCAACTCAATAACTAAATGTAAGTAATTCATTTCCTTCATTTTAAAAGGCACAAAAACAAAAAGCTGAAACAATAAAATTGTCCTATTTGAAACAGAACTTTGAACGTAATAAATTCATTCAACAAATCCGTTAACTCAACAACAAACTAATCCAAAGCAATGAACCCACGATTACAAGAAAAATAACCAAAATAATTTGAGCCAACTTTAACTTTGCAGTAAAACACTAAAAAAGCAGTAATTTACTATTTTCTACGAGTTGAAGAAACTCAAGAATATGCAAAAAGAAAAAAAGCTAGTTGTTTTTAATCTCTAGATCATTATTAATGCTAAGGAGACCTAACCAATTCCTAGCTCTTTATTATACACATTATACAAACTAAAGGGAACAATCAATGCTCTATCTTTAATGGCATAAACCAACATACTTTCTCAAAAAATTTGCATCATTACTAGTGTAAAGTAAGTTTCCAGGAATAGAAAAAGAAAATCCACATATTTTCTTTACTGGCAAACACAACCCGACTTTGGTAGAAGAAAGAAAAGAACGAGAAAAAGAAAAAGGAAACGAGAAAGACCTGAAGCTCTCTTAGTAAAGCATTACAACTAGTGCTTGTACGCACGGAGATTGTTGGGCTACCAATAGCCAGCATTGGAATAAGATTTTTTAGTGAAAATTAATGGGAAAAAAATACAAAATGAAGATTAAAGACGAGCTTTTTTTTCGCCAAGCAAAGAACGAGAAAAGCTTCAAGAACAGCCAACGGCGAAAACCAAAAAAAAAATATATGCAGCCCACAACAGGGAAGACAACAATAAGTACTTGAAACTGAAACAAGCAAATGGGTTTGTTACTAAAAAGTCAAAAAAAGAAAGGAAAAAAAAGGAAACTAAAGAACTAACTAAGAGACATTTTTCAAAACCGCCATTTTAGCTTCTTCTTCTTCTTCTTCTTCTTCTTCCTCAGATCTGAACTTTTTAAAAAACTCAACTTTTTCTTAGAAAAAATGGGTACTTTGAGTAAAATACTAATGAAATTCAAGCAAAGAGAGGTAAAGAAACCAGAAAGGATGTCAAGTGGGTAGCTTTATAATCAACTCAAGAAGAAAAACAAAAATTAATGAATAATGATTGGCATTGGCAATTATAAAGTTCTATTAAAAAAAGCTTAAAAAGGAGCACAATAAAAGCAGAAAAGAGAATCTGTAAAAACAAATTGGAAGAAAACAGAGAGATAATATTATTTATACAAACAACATGACATTTTTCACCATTTAATGACAAAAACCAAACAAATTTTGAAGGAAAAAGAAATGCACAGCTTCATTTTTAGGGTTTCTCTCTTCTTCTTTTTGTAATTTTCTGTATAATATGAAAGTAAAGTACAGTGGCAACAGTCCTAATGGTATGGTAGTAACAGAAAATCATATGGTGTATTTTTTAATATTGATCAAGGAAATTGAAAGATGTTATTATCGCGTGATTCACACTGTCCAATTATAGAGGAGCGTTTAGAACACGCGTGATATGAAGGGTGGTAAAAGGTTGCTGTTTTGGAGTTGAACCGACTGACTCAAGTAGCTGTCCTGATATTGAAGAACAGATAATGGATAAATATTAATTGTTACATTGAGATTTTAACCCTTTCCTTATTTATTTATTTGTTTTTTTATTTTTACGAAAAAGAACTTCATCTATACGAGCACGGATGTGGTTACCGTTGATTTTCAATCGGAACGGAAACTGCCCGGTGATCGGTTTTGGTTTCTAATTTATTTTTCTGTTATTTTTCTTCCTCGAAGTTAGAATTGAATAAATTTATTTTTATATAATTATTATTTAATATTTAATTTTAATTATTAAATTAGTATAAAAATTAATTTTATTATGAAATAAACTATTCAAATCAATAAATCTGGATTAAAATTAAATAAAACTCCTGAATTAATCTTGAAATATAAACGATCAATTTAATTTTGAATTTTAGAACCTAAACCTAGTTTAAATTCAATATTAATATCATTAATTTTATTTTATTTTATTTTATAAAATAGTAAAGACGATTTATGAAATCAATATCATAATATAAATTATGTTAGAACTGAATATTAAGCAATTCAAATGAAACTAAAATTGTATGATAAATTTTTTTATATAGTTTCATGTGAAATAAGATTTATATAAATTTATTATAAATGATAAATACACGAGATATTTTTTATTCGAGCAATGAATATTTAATTAAAATATATTATAACAATATTCTCTAAGATTTTTAGTGGGGATGCACACATCAAAAAAACCTGCAATCATAAAATTATTTTTTTTTTATTAAAATAGGAATTAGGGTTTGTTAATATTCATATGCGTTTATTGTTATTGAAATTTGACACTTTACCTAAATAAGTTGCTCACCTCTTTTGTTATTTGCCATAATTTTGCTCATTCCGCCTTCCCCAAATGTCTGTCCTTTTTCATCAAGGTTAACTAATCGTTTTTAGACTGTTTGAAAATTTAATTAATTTAAAATAATATATGTTAATTTATTTTTTAATGAAATTATTGAAATATATCTAATTCATATTATAAACTATAAATTTAATTTTATAACTAAATCAACATTATACTATTTTATTAAAATAGTTAAAATTAAGGATAAATAATAAAATTTTATAATTAAATAAAAATAATATAATAAAATAAAATATATAATCAAACAAGCTTATAAACAATCTATTTATAAATTATAAAATCATAAACTTATTTCGTTCAACTTATAAATTTAATTAATAAATCTTTAAATTCAATAAATTTAATTTATATTCAAATTTATAAACCAATTCTACTGATTTATAAATTAAAATAAACATGATCACTGGTAAAATGGTTTATAATTAACAAAAAGGGGAAAAAGAAAGAAATAATTGTTAGTGTGGGTCCCTCAACATGGAGGGACAGCCACCATTCGGTGGCAGACTTTGTTGAATTTTTCTTTTTCTTTGGTAGGTGCCGCATAAATGGAAAGTCAGCACCGCGTTTGGTGCTGACAGCTTGACAGTACGCGTTTTGGAGTGCCTATAAAAGGCACTCGCCCCCTCAGCTGAAAAACACACAAAACACAAAA
>CANYBF010634532.1:0-25286 GCA_948192965.1 Dalechampia spathulata
TATAAATTATATAATTTAATAAACATGTTAATTGGAAATATAATTATTATATAATTTATTTTCAAAACTATTTAATATGATAAATAATTTTAAGGATTAAAATAATTTTTTATTTAATTTTTAATTTTAAGAGATAATTTAGTTCAAGAAGATTACAACATATGGAAGTTTAAAATTATAATTTTTTTTTATAATTTTCATTTATTCTTAATAATATTAAAATTTTTATATCTGTATTATATTATTTCTACTATTATTTATAATTAATTTATTTTCACTATAATAATAAATAATTAATAATTCAAAATTATTAATTATTATTAATAATATAAATTAATTATTATTGTTATTATTATTATTATTGAATTTTATTACATTTTATATTTATGATAATATAAACAAATTATTTCATAAAATTAGGTGATAGTGTTACTACATGTAATATAATTTTCAATATGAACATTTAAAATAAGTTATTAATATATATATGTTATGTTATTAAATTTAATTAAATTATTGGTGATTGATATTTTATATACATAATATAAATTTCTATTATTATATATATTAAAATAACATAAGAACATTATTGTAACTAATAATCATTAAAATTCAATTTAAACTCTTTAAAGTATGAATAAAATAATAAATTATTTTATTATTTACTTCAAATATATTTTTATTTATATTTATTAATATTCACATCATCACATAGTAACAAGTATTTCAGCTCGTTTAAACTAAAATAAGAGTGATTAAAATTGAAATTGAAATAAGGGAGTTATTTTTTTCTTTTCTAATTTGAAAAATTGCACCTATATTTTAAAATCTTTCAAAAAAGCTGGGGTTGAAGTCCACTCAACACCCCGGATCCATTATCTAGCGATGTAGATTTGGATTTTTTTTTTAATTTCTTAAAATCAATAGAATCAGTAATTTAAATTTTTCAAATTTATTTATTCATAAATTAAAATTTGACAAATGGGGTATATACAGTAAAAAGAAGAAGTAAAGCTCATTGGTGACGCTATTGGAGGAATTGTTACATTATTTAAAAAGACTAACCGAGGAGCTTGTTGAATTTTAAGTAAAAGCTGGTGAATTTGTATTAAAATTTAAAAATTTATTTCATCTTATATATTAAGTAGAAAAAGAGAATAAAATAATTTACGTTGATCATAGATTTATTCAACTATTTATAATATATATATATATATATATATATATATTTGCCTATTTATAATATAATTTTAAATTATATTTTATTAAAGGGTAAACATCATATTATAATTTTGATCTTCATAGTTTTATTTAAGCTCATTAACCATAAATTTAATCCATGAATTATATATATAGGTTTTGTTTCATATCATGATTTTCTTTATTTTCTTAATCCATAAACTGGTATCATTTAGTGTATTAACCATTCTCTCCCATAGTTGTATCACTTTGCTTGCGGTTTTGATGTGTAAATTATGTGATTGATTATTTCTTAACTATACATGAAAAATGAATGTTTTGGATTATCTTTTATGTTGTCATGGGTTGGATTCAAAGCAACTCTATTAAACCCGTGTAGCACTCATATTCGGCCACTACCTTGAACAAGCTTGCACACATTAAAGGAGTTTAGTTCTTGTTTGAATTCGTATAATTGGTTAGAATAAAGACAATAGAGCATATTTAATGTTCTATCTGAACAAGAACATTAAATATGCTTCTTTGGAAAGAAGCATATTTAATGTTCTCGTTCACATTCGTATAATTGGTTTGAACAAACACAATGGAGCATATTTAATGCATGTTAGATGATGTGGCACAGGAGACGTTGACATGGAAAGGAGGAAAAGTTGCTGTCGGTTTAACCACCAGTCACATGTCAAATTATTTTATTAAATAATAAAAAATAATATATAATAATTGAAAAATTAATAATATTATAATATTATACTGAATATTATAATATTATAATTATTATGAATTAAAATAATTATTATGATTTATGTATTATTAATAATTTTAATAATTATTTATTAACGATAATTAGCATTAATAATAAATGATTTGTAGTGTTTTTATTATTAGTATGAGTGTTGCTATTTTTATTTATAGGTAATATGTGAATTATTATTGCTATTATTTTATAAATGTAAATATAGTGAATATTATTTTAAAAATAATTATTTGTATGAAAAATTGATATTGGTATTAGTATTAATTATAATTGTTATTGTGATAATTGTTACTTTAATTAAAGTTATAATAATAATAATTATAATTATTTTTATTTTTATTGTTATTGTTATTATTAGTAATTATTATTATTATATAATTTATTAATAATTATTAATTTTTCAATCATTATATATGATTTTTTATTATTGAATAAGGTAATTTGACATGTGATCATTGGTTAAACCGATCACTAACTTTTCCCTCCCTCCATGTCAGTGTCTTTTGTGCCACATCATTTAGCCGTTAATTAAACTGGTGTCCAACTCACAAAACATATCAAAATGGGAATTTCTTTTCCATTCACATTAAATGGGTACATTTTTATTTATTCACACCAAGTCCAAAAATTAGCTAGTTGATCCCACGTCGAGGAGGTAAAGTCTTTGGTAATTGGTTAGATATTTCATCAGCACTTCCTTATCACCTCTTTAATCACACGCGGACAATATAATTTTGCCTCCATCTCTCTCAAAATTGAAACAATTACATATGTATGTTCTTTGCGTTTCACTCCCTTCTTAAATTATAAAGCAAAAAACATCTTCTTTTCAAATATAGGGCTCATGGTCACTGGAATCACGCAAGGTCAATCTCTTATCAATAATAAGCAATTTGCTATTGGAACTGGCATTGTCCAACTTTTTTTTAAGAAATTCATGTCCAATACGAGGTCAAAGTCATACATGGACACCATGATGAAGTCCACTTTCCCATTTCATGGTCCTATTCTACAAGCCACATCTCTAGCAAACCCCGTAGTTTTTATAGCCTTTGAATTTACTGTTTTTAGTTTTCTCGCATCCTGTTCTATCTATGACTTGAATTGGGGAGCTAAGGAATCAAAGAGAAAGTTGTCAGTCGCACCTGTGTCAATTAATGCCTAAATAGTTTTCCCTTGAAGTAAAAAATTAACATACATCAGTCCTCTCTCTCATGAGTTTTGAGTCGTCGCATTCTGCCTTTCAAGGGCACCTAAGAACCAAAGTCCCCCTCGTCCTCAGACTTTCTCTATTCTTCCTTCTTGTTAAGGATTCTTAAGGTGCTTAGGGCCTCTTTATATGGATACTACGTGACTCGATGTGGCCTACTGCAAAGGAAATATTTAATAGTAGGAGCTTTCCCAGCACTGGACCCATTGGTAGATTGAGTTTGAGTATCATATGCACCAAAACTTCTCGAAGGAAAGCTACTCCAAGTATCCCTTCCACCAACTGTGGGAGCCTTCTTCATAAAACTAGTAAAAGAGGTGCTAAACCTAGTGCTTTGCTCATAACTCTAGGTAAAGGGTTTGTTCCAGCAATTTCCTCAGCCTTCATTGGCACCAAGAGTAGGGAACTTCCATTGCACTGAATTATCTGCATAATCATCCAGACTCTTAATGACAGTAATGGTGGTAGCAAGATCTTTCACTCATTATCATTATAACTTATTCTTGGCCCAAGGCTTTAATCCTTTCAAAAATCGATAAACTTTGTTAGCTACAGCCATGTTTAGAGTGTCAAGAATCAAAGTAGTGAAGCTTTGAACAGATTCTTTAATGTCTTAGCTCCGCTAACTTCTGCATGACATTATATGCCACATTTTCTGGATAAAATTAAGCTTTCAACTCCTTTTTGAGCTCTTCCCAAATACTAATATTACACTTCCCTTCCCGGATCTATTCCTTCTTGGTCCTTTACCACAACTTCACATCATCACCCAAATACATAGGAGTGAGCAGCAAGTATTTGTTCATCTGAGGTGGTTTTAATAGCTTCAAAATACAATTTAAGATCAAATAGAAAGTTGTCCATAGCCTTGGAATCCCTGGCACCATTGAAGGGTTTAGGATTCGGGATCTTTGCACGGGCTAGTCCTCCTTCTATGCCCAGTCCTAGATCGGCATCCTGTGCTCATTCCTTTGCTTTCCCTTTAAGGTCTATAAATCATCCCTCAGCAGATCAAATGCAGTCTGGGCATTTTCTGTCTATGCCCCTATTATTTCCTTAAGGCCTTTAATGGCTTCCACCACCTTATCAATGTTTCCAAGGTTATATCGAGCTAATAAAGCTTCCACCTTGTACAGTCGGTCTTCCATACTTACTTGCAAGCTAGTACCTGCACACATCTCATTATAGGAGGCCTCAAGCTCTATTGGCCCTCCATCAAATAAGGGAAGACAAGCAAGAACTCGTTCTACCACTGCATAGTATTTCATAAATTTCTCAAACAAATTAGCTTTGGCTACCACATCCTAGAACAAGTCTGCATGTGATGATAACACATTATCACCAGTAATCACTCTAGTTACTATAACTTCGATTGAGTTCAGATGGGTACCAAGCATCTCAATGCACACTTGCCCTAACTTTTCATTAAGCACTTCTCCTATATAACTTTTTCGAGTTCCTCCACACGTTTCTCTAGCACCTTAATGCACACTAGCATACTATCTTTATCTTTAGCTATCACTTTGCTAGACTATCTCAGTCTAGGCTCTAATACTGTGTGTCATGGGTTGGATTCAAAATAACTCTATTAAACCCGTATGATGCTCATATTTAAACACTATCTTCAATAAGTCAGTCGATTAACTTAGCCTGCATGCACTAAAGGAGGTTAGCTCATGTTCAAATTCATATAATTATTTAAGATAAGCACAACAAGGCATAACATAAGCAAGCATAACATATAACATAACATTCACACCACAATTATAGCAAGGAAATATACGAGAAATGCATATATAAGAGTAGAGGGACATGGATAAATATGACTACTTCTTTCATTGATAAATACTGGATTACAAGGAATCGATCCTCATGCTCCATGTAGGTAGGGGGAAGATCCTACACAACCTATACAGAAGGTAGACACCTCAGTGTCCATCACGTGACTAGTTACCGAGATGACACCTAAACTAGTCATTCCCCCCTAAAGAACATTAGGAACATAGTTGGACATGCTAGAAGAAGATACTAAAGTGTTTGAATTATCACACCCCAAAAATATAAAAATAATTACTTTTTGTCAAAGATTATTCTACCCTTTTTATATAAAACCTCTATCCCTTACAATAGCTAGAGGTGCTCGATATTTGGTTAAATTTGAAAATCAAACCAAATTGATGAAATATTTGACTTGGTTTCTTGCTTCATTTCAGTTTTTTTTGTATATTTCAGTTAGCTTGGTTTTGGTTGTTTTTCCAAGTTGAAAGATTCAAATAAACTAAATTGAACTGGATTAAACCTAAATATGTTGATATTTGCAAGCTTAATGTGAACACTATCAGAGGTTAATTATAACCTAATTTGTCAGGTCAAAAATGAACATTTCATTTATTTTATTTTCAATAAATATTAGTTTATATGAAAAAAATAATTTTGAGGCTAAATTTATTTGTAGTATATGTAATTATTTATATATTTCATTGCAATAAAATATTAAATTTTGTTTCATTTGCTCTAAACGTAGGTTTTTTATAAAGATATTTTTAATAGAAAAAATTGTAAAAAATTAGTAATTCAGTTTTGCAGGTAGTTTATTTCATATAAAAATAATTTAGCATTTAATTTTTGAATAAATAATCTATTATTTATAAAATAATGACGAAAAATAATTTCTAAATTATCAATTAATGATAATTTATAAGAAAATTTTTTCATTGTTTAGTTATTGTTGCAAAAGTTTTTGGTTTATTTTAATAGTATTTTCGGAGAATGATTTTTAAGAGAATGATATATAACACATGTTTTTATATTATATTCTTTGTATTTAATTTCAAACGTGTATATCCATACATAAATGGTAACTCTATAAAGATTGAATTGATTTTAATTGGTTTATTTTGGAAAGCTTTTGTTTACTTATATATATGGATTTACTTTTATTTTATTTTATTTTACGTGTTTTATTGAACTTTTGCAAAAAAATAGTATAAAAAATTATTTAATAAGTTAGTATTTGTCTACATATTGATTAATTATTATTTTATTTCGGTTAGTTGAAATATATATTAATTGATAATTTTATAATCTTTGAAAAATTTAAAAAATTTAATTTTGAACTTTCATTATTGCCAGATAATTATATTATATAGTCAAAAAGAAAGCTAAACTACATACTACTGAATATTTGGGTAGTTTCTGTACTTGGGTCAAATAAATGAAAAATTTACCAATTTGATGTGAATCAAAAAGTAATTCTCATTTTGATGTGTTTAATGAGTTGGTCACTAGTCAAAGTAGTAGCTAGATGACGTAGCAGACAAGCAGGAGAGAGGAAAGACGAATTAGATGCTAGCCGACGCGTTCTATCAAAAATAGGGAATCTCTATCAGCGCTGACCCTAAGACTGTTTCTGATGCGGTTGCTATTAAGACCAACAGCCAACCCCTCACCAATCCATTTAATTAGATTCTACCTTCATTTTTATCTCCCTTCACTTCCTCTTTGCTTCCCCTCCTCTTGTCATACCACTCTCCTTCTGCCCAATAAATCAAAAAAAAAAAAGCAACTCAGCTTCCTCTCCTCTAGTCTCCAACTCCATTTTCTCCAATAACAAAAAACAAAGCAAAGCAACATTGAGAAATATCTTAATATTTCTCAATATGTGATATTAATTTATTTTTTTTGTTGGAAAAAATTATTAATTTGTTATATTATAGTAGATGAAGAAATTATATTTTATAGATGAGTATATTTTATGTTATATGTGTATTATATGTTAAAATTTAATTAGTTATTTATTATATATTATTAGATATAAATATGTTATTTATTTGTTAGGTTATTATATTATATTTGTTATGTATGTTATTATTTATTTATTATGTGTGTTATGTAAATTATGTGTAAATTGTTTATTATTTATTTATTTGTTATTTGCTATGTATGATTAAATATATTGTATTGTTATTTATTATGCATGTTATTTTATTTTATTTATTATTTGTTATGAAATATTATATTTAATTTTTTTGATTATTGTTATGTATGATTAGATCAAACTTAGTTATTATTTATTATATATGTGATTTCATTTGAAAAAATCATGGTTTATATGTTTGTTATTTTAATGTCATAATATGTCATGGTTATTTATATGTTTGTTAATTTAATGTGATAATATATCATTAATTAAAATTATGTAATTTTGAATAAGGTTAGGATTTGGTAGGAAAAGATATGAAAGTTTTATATGATATAAGTATAGTTAAAATTTAAGAAAATAATTTGTGGTTTAATTTATATATAATTAAATAAATAATTTGGAAATTGAAAATATTAATTAATGTTAATGATTATTTAGAATTGATTCTATTTGAGAAATATGTATATGATATTGAGAACATAAAATTAAATAATTAATTAGAAATTTTTGTAATTTGAGAAAATAATAACATATATTTTTATGTTGATAAGAAGAATTATTTTATTGAAGTAAAAATGTAGGGAAAAAGGAAAATATTAATAAATAAAATGATGTAAAAACTTAAATTTTAATATATATTAAAAATGATAGTAAAAGTATTAAAGGAAATTTTGGGAACTTGTTGATGTGAAATGTTTTTATAAGAGTATTATATATATGAAAAAATAAAAGGTAAAATATATATATATATATTAGCGCATGTATTTGGAAAAAAATTGTGATTTAGTTATAATAAAAAATTGGGATTAGGTTAAAATCATAAAATCTGGTGAAAAAAATAAATATATATAAGAATTAATGAAATAATATTTTTAAGAATGCAATAATTTCAATTAGTACAAATTGAAAAAATTATATAATTAGATGAATAAGGTAAATAATTTATTTTTGTTAGTATGACAATATTATTATGTATGTGTAAGAAATAAAATATTGGGATACAATTATAATTTTAAATTTATAATGTAATTATAAATGAAAATGAAGCAACATTTAAATTACATAATTAAAGCAATTACAAATAATTGCTAATGTATTGTTAAAATTAAATTTGTTAGAAATATATGGTTATAATGAATAATTCATAGAAAGAATTATGAAATAAAGAAAATTATTAGGAATTAATATGGTTATTTTGGATCTATGTTATTTATAATTTTTCATGTTTAAAATAAATATAGTTGGTAGAGATTAATAAAATAAAATTTTCTAGTGGGATGAATCTTATTTAAAATTTTGAGTGGGTAAAATGATTAATTATGAAAGTGTTATTATATAGGAAATTAATTTATAAATGACATAATTGTTTTGAACATTATATTAAATATGAAATGAATAAAGTTTTAAAACATATTTTGAACATAAATAGATATGAAATAGTTATGAGTTTGTTTGTGACTAAAAATATGTGAAATTATATTATAGATATAAGTTGATTAAAAAAAGAAGATTGTTTGTAAGGAAAATATAAAAGCTTGTATGAAAATAAAGTTATTGAATTATTTAATAACAAGACAATGTAATATTCTTTGAATTGTTTGTGAGGATGAGTATTTTATATTGTGTAAATTATAGGAACTCATCGAGGAAAAATTTCAATGCATTTCCTAAACATTTAATTTTGAAGAAGGTAAATGGTGAGTAATATAGAATGTGTGCATGAATTTAATAAGAATATCATTATAAATGTAATTAAATTTATAGAATTATGAAAGACGTATCATGTTTAAATTTTAATAATATATTTAAAAAATTATAATCAAAAGGATATGTTATGAATAAGTAATATATTATTATTAAGTAATCAAAAAAGGAAAAGTAAATTAAATATATTATTTAAAAAATCGAGATAAAATTAGTAAGAATAACAAGTAATATGATAGTATATGTGTATGAAACTTAGTGGTTCAAAAGAATAAATAAAACTTAGGTACATGTAACAATAAATAAATCTATGAAAGTAAATAGGTTATTTTTAGGAGTAAATTTTAGAATATTTAAAATTAATTAGTTAAACTATGAGAATATGTTTTAAAATTTAGTAAATTTGGTACATGGTAAAAAAACAACTTTAATTTTCAAAGTCATATAACATATACATTGGTATTATAATGTGAATAATAAATATGGATAGTTAATGCAATAATGTCATTAATGTATAAAATATAAAATATAAAATATAAAATAAATTATTAATTCAATATAGTCATAATTAATATGGTAAATTGAAGAGAAAAAAAGATCAAAAAATAGATTAGACTTTTATGAGCATTATTGATCGATTTTCTTTACATTATGTTATGTATTTTATTTCAAATTCTCCTTCAATTGTATTTATTTAATTTATTTTATACCCCTATTTCCTTTTTATCCTATGCTTTGTATTATTGAATATGTGATTATATTATTTATATGATAGTTTGTTGGATTGTATATTTATGGTAATTGAATGGATGTAAAATGCATGTGTAAGAACAATTGATCAATTAACATGATAAAATTGAATGAGATTCGTAATATTGGTGGGTAATAATAGAAATATGAGTTTTATATTAGTTTACCATGTTAATCGATTAATTGTATTGCATACATGATAATTTCTATTTTATCCCCAAACAACTGTGTAATTATGGGTCAGCTAGTACCTTAATCTCAATTCGACGCCTCGGGAACACGACCTTACTTTTACCGCTCGCTGCCAATGTACCGTTGACTATCGCTATTCCTTAAGTGGATAGACGCAAGGTATAGTTCAAGGTGGATAATCAGACTGTAGCGAGAGACCTTAACTGTGAAGTACCAGACTAAATCCCATGTAGATAATCGTAGAAACTTCCAACATAAGTTTTCCTTACAAAGAAAGTTGAATTTACTGATCAAATTTATATGTAAAGAATAATAATAGAAACTCTAAATTGAAACTGTAACTTGCAAACTATAAAAGTAAATCGTAAAGATAACATTAATAACATGTGGCTATAATCATCGACCTTTCTATTGATGATTGACCTATTATTAGAAAACTTTATCGTAATTGGAATGCATTATGTGCACAGTTGCTTGGGGTTATTCCACCTAATACTTACAGAAGGGGTTCAGAACTGAGGCAGAGTTAACTTATACAAGAATTCAATCAACTCCTTGATGATGCTCCTATGCATATCATCCATAACCATGTTAGGGCAGCTCTCTTGCGATTGCTATGTGGCTAAATATTTTATCCAACTAGTACTAGTACAGTGAGCTTATTTTATCTACCAATCTTCAAGGATCTCAAAACTGTTGGACATTATAGTTGGGACTCAACATGGTTGGCATATATGTATTGGGAGCTTTGTGATTCATGCAGATAACCATTGACCTCGTAAATATCTAGTCCTTTATTCTTCTTGTAAATTTGGGCATGGGAGAGATTCTCATTTTTAGCTTCAAAAATTAATCTTAACCCCTTTCCTCCTAATGCTCCTTATGACGGAAAGTATTACATTAACTTCATTTATTAAAATTCTTTTATACAAATTTTATTGTTTTAAAATTCAACTGACTGTTATATTACGTTATAGATGAAGTACAAATAAGACTGTTACAGAAATCTCTAGCTATGTCATATCTGATATATAATTGAAGTTGGATATTTCATGGGTTGATGATGTATGTATTTCAAAATCTTAATGCTATATATAATGTTGTATATATATCTATTTACTTGAAAAATTGATTATTTTATTGTTCAAATAATTTAGGAGCCTTATCAACGGGATGTTGATAATTTAGCCGGACTAGTGCAGCCCATCCCTTATCCACCCTTATAGACTGAAGATTTACACGAATTTGACCTTCATAATACATGTGTCAATGGGATGGAACGATATTCAAAATGAGTGGCATTATGGGATAATCACATTCAACAAATTATTTAGGCTCTTGTTGCTTCTCCATATATGTATTACCATTCTGAATATATGGAATGGTATCATAAAGTTACAAGAAGGTGGATCTCATCAAGAGGTATACAATTTGGAGCTTCTGTAAACATCTAATCCTATAACTCTTATTCCTTTAATTGAATGTTGTACATCAAATATACAAACTTATTTTATATTATCTTTTTCTATAGGCTGATACCCTTGAGCATATCTCATTAAGTTATTAATTAGAATTAGTTCAACAACTTGGTCATAGTAGTCAAGCTGCCTTATGAAAACAATATCATCTTATAACCATGTCACCTTCTGAATTGATCCCTAACTCGATTAACTATCCTTATCCTGTTGATGATGACTCTATAAGACCTACATCTTCATATCCAACACAATGTACCAATCGACATCATCATCGATATCACGATGTCTCCATCCAATAATAGTATCTTGTGATCCTATTCCACCTCTAGTTTATTTATGTAATTAACCCAGACCATCAGATTCATTTATTCCTTCAAATTTTCATTTCGCACCATTTGCTCCTTTTTTCATCCATCATCCAATCTTCATACTCTTTTCCATTTATCCCACCACTATGTCAATGAGGACAATATTCTTCATACATCTCACCATTGTACACCCAATTGTCTACACATTCTTTCCCATCAAACCAACCCATTATCCCTACCCTAAGCCAACCCTTATTTGTATCCATTCATTGCCTCAACTTCACAACAACCTGAACTAATTTTTGAACATTTCCATGCAGCTTATAGTATTCCATATGGTGCTACCATTCTTATTAATTATGGAGATCAACATGATGATGAAGATGATCATAATCATGATGATGGTGCTAATGTTGGATCTTGTCATTTACATGATTCTCATTATGTATATATGGTTACTAAGCGTAGAAAGATTCAAAGAGAAATGGGTCTCAGACCAAGAATTAGAGAAGAGATTGTGGCACCTAACTTTTTTATTTACGTATTTAGTAATATCTTTATTTCTAAAAACTTGTTTAATGTAATGATATTTTATCATCTGTTGATGTTCTTAAACCTTGTTTAATTTAATGATGTTATTATGATGATCTTTTTTCCTCTGTTTAAGTTATAACAACTTATTTAATATAAGTACATCTTCATGTTCTGAAAACTTATTTAATGAAATTATATTAAATAATATGATCATTATAGTAATGATGATAACAAACACAATAACGATAACTTTTCATATAATGTTAATGATAACCATAACAATAATGCTATTAATAATGATAATGATAATGATTATTTCTTACTGTGAAATTTAAAATATTTAACTAATCTATTAATGCTACTCTTTTTTTCAAAAGTCTAAAATGACTGAAAAATCACTATCTGTCTTTCGTGCTACTATCTGTCAATAGGGAGATACTTAGTAGAATCGACTTAGCCAATTTAGACTCCATTCTCTAAAGACATTCCACCAAATCTCCATCAACTATGCATTTCTACATGCAATAGTTCAATTTTTGGATCTAGTATACCATGTGTTTCAGTTTGGACATATGGAACTATGTCCATTTTACGAGGAGTTTGTTGCTATCCTCGAGGTTTCATGCTATCCTCGAGGTTTCATGTAGCATGAATAAAATGCTAATTATGCCACTTCCTATCGATCAAGTTATTCCGTATCTCATCAGGGCATTCAACGTCAGCCCTACTACAATGACTTCATTGTTTACTACAGAGGAGTCTATAGATATCATCAAAATCTTTTAGCTCTGTAACCACAAGTTGCCAACCTCCCCAACCTCCCCTTCATGGCTCAGAGTTATCACTTTTGGACCGTTGGCACAGTTCCTATTCGTTAACCCATCCGGTAACGAGGATCTTATGTTGGAACAGATTGTTGATCAAATGGAGCAAGGTCGAACCTTTTTTTCGATAATCATTGCAGAGACAATCCTTAAACTTGACAAACTCAAGTGGGGACAGTCTGATTGCTTCAATGATAGTTTCCTATTACTCCAGGTACGTTACCTAACCTGCCTTTACATATTTTTTTTGCTCATAACACATTTCTTATTTTAGATGGCTAAATTTACAACGTTATAAATTCATCTCATTTATTTTTTTTCCTTTTTTTTCAATTAAATTAATAGATTTGGCTTCATGAGATGTTAAGAATCTTACCACCATCAAAAGGTAATCTACAAAGATATCATCCTCAAACACATATGAGCAAAGGTTATACCTTCCCCGAGGTAAAGATGTTCATATTGGATGCTTGGATCGAATGGCACATTTAGCATGTGACAGTGAGAACATTTATTGATTGTATCTTGTACACTATAGTCTAACTAAAGTTTATCATCAATATAGCTATCAACAAATTATACCTCGTTTGCTACCAAAATTTTTTGGACAATGATTGCGTAACTGCTTTCTAGAGCACGTTGAGCATATCTGTCCATAACATCGTATCATGCGGGTACGGATTCGTCTAGCTGGATTTTCTACAGATGAATACAAGCAATGGGTCTTGCATCACACTATAAATTTATGATGTGCATTGAGTTATGAATACAATTGCAATATGATTACTGATTAAACTAATATTACTTATCTTTAATTACTAGCTTCCAAATATTTAAATTGCCGCATGGTTTCAATAGTCATTATACCAATCGTTCTTATATAAATTCATATGTATCATATAAAAAACAATAATAAATATTACTTACAAATAATAATATCAAATAAACAATGCTTACAAATAAATAATAACAATAACAACAACAACAACAATAATAATAATGATTAAAAATATTAATATTAACATTAACATGAATAATAAAAACACTACCAATCATTTTTTCATAATAATACTAATCATTACTAATTAATTACATAAATCATTATTCTATTTAAAACTACTAATAATATGTAATTAATAATAATAATAATAATTCATATTAATAATTACATCAACAAATAATAATTATAGTAATTAATACCGATGATTATAAGAACTAATAATATTAATAATACACAATATTAAGATTACAAAAATTTCAAAATTATAAATAATTATATCCACTTTTTTAGACCATAATATTACCTATATTATTATTTTTTATTTAAACAATAATAGAATCAATACTAATAATAAAAACTGTTAATAAACAATAAGTAAATAAATAATAATTATACTTACAATTACTAATAATATATAAATCATAATAATAAATATTTGTCACACCTAGCCTATACCTGGAGTAACATGCTCCCGTAGTATATACGACGATCGCCCAAAAGAAACCGCCACATACACTACAAGGGACACAGAATACATACAAATATACATCGTATGGGGACAATACGTATAATGGTGGTGAAAATAATTGCAGCGTTAAACAATAAACATTGGAGATTCAATGATCAAACACATATATTGATACTTATGAAAATCCATATACACAAGGGTTCTGAATCATTACATCAAACTGAACAAAACCACCATTAAAATACAAACGTCTACTGCCATTATAATTAATACAAGCTATAACAAACTAAACAGTAAAGGAGCAAGCTCTGCTGTCCGGAACCACCTCGGAAAAGGGATTTGCTGTCAAATCCAATCCTTGCTGTTGACACTGACAATCACTTCTCTGGACCCTCAACAGTAGGCTCAGTACCTGCGTCCATCAATTGATAAACGCTGAGTCGAAGACTCAGTGGTGTTAGTAACAAACATACACTCATATAATCATAAGACATACAAGTAATACAACTCAGGCTAACAAAACACAGGCAACAAACAATGTGGAATGCAACCATACTATGCACCCCACTTCGCTTATCATCTCTTTTTCCCTTTTTCATTACATTGTGCACAATTTCTATCCATGTTGGGTCCCTGTATGTACCGGTACTCATCTCCCGAAGGAGGGCATTTTCATTACGGTTCAATGAACCCCTTTTCTTTTTAACGGTATGTCTCGAGACTTATCTCCCGTAGGAGGGCAACAATAATATACGATTCCATTATGGAATCCTGTAATATATGACCCAACATGCCTTTCCTTTTTATCTTTCACTCTTTCTCTGTATTTCTCAATCTCTGTATTCATGCTCAAGCCAATATGCTCATACATCTCATAATAAATCATATAAACGATGCCAGCTTAAGCAAATATCACATTTACAACATAATCATTTGAAAACATACAAATATACAACCCCTAGGCATCTTTTCCAGGCCTGTCTTGGCCTTGGACCAACTCAAATTATAGAAACTAAACATAGAATTCAAATAGCACAAACTAGTACAAACCTGGACTAAGTTACTTCTAGCACTAATCCGTAACCCAATTGATAAACTTGTTTCTTCAAGCTTCCACAAGCCGCAGAGCATCAAGAAATAAGAATTCTAGGGTTTTGGGATAGTTTTTAGGTTTTGGGATAGGAAAACCTAATGAAATATTTGATATTTATCTGTTTAAAATGTCACTTTTAAGTCGTGTACGGTCGTATCAGTTCCGTACGCCCGTACCAACCTAAAAACCCTGATACTGAAAATTCCTGCGAGTAGCCGTACGACCGTACGCCATATGGTATGCCCGTACCACCCCAATTTTCCTAACAAACACATTTTCCTGCGAGTTACGGTACGGCCGTACAGCCTCTTGGTGTGCCTGTACCATTTCCAGGAAATTTGGTACGCCCGTACGGATATCCGTACGCCTATATCGCCACCTATAAACCCACAACATAGGCTATACGTAGCCTTATTCACCCGACACCTGCTGAAAACACTTCCTAAACACAACCAAATCACTGTCCCTCATTCAACCGAGAAGTCACGCTTCCCAATAAGGTGACAACATCACAAGCACAATCACAATCAATATCACATATCCATATATACATACATACATACAACATCATATAGCAAAATACATACGCATACAGACCTCTACACGTATATCAGACACGTCACTCACATGGATGTGACAATATTAATCATTATATTTATTACATAAATAATTGACAATTATATTTCTAAGCAATGATAATAATAATATATCATAATAATTATTATAATTAATAATAATACCAATATCAACTTTTCATACAAATAACATATACAAACAATTATTTTTAAAATAATATTCACTATATTTACATTTATAAAATAATAACAATAATAATCCACATATTACTCATAAATAATAATAACAACACTCATACTAATAATAAAAACACTACAAATCATTTATTAATAATACTAATCATTGTTAATAAATAATTATTAAAACTACTAGTAATACATAAATCATAATAATTATTTTAATTCATAATAATTATATAATATTATTATAATAATAATCTTATAATATTATAATATTCTGTATAATATTATAATATTGTTATATAATATAATTATAGTAATCATATAATAATGATAATAATAATATTATTATTATTACTATTACTAATAATAATAATAATAATAATTAATGTTAATATTATTAAATTTAATAACCTTTAATACTAACAATAATTACATTCTTCTTATTATTATAATTATCAACCTTCAATTTCATTATTATTATATTCTCAATTTAATAAATTTTTTCTAATAATTATAACTATTCATTTCTTAATCATTACATTATAATTATACCATTTTTGTTAATAATATTATTAAATAAAATTAATCATTATTAAATCATTATATATTTAATTATAATAATTTTTTTCGATTTTCAAAGTTAGCAGTTGGTCTCTTATAACCTAACCGACGGCTACAACTTCTCTCCACTATCTAGCAGGCTGCATCACTCAAAAGTTATCATGTCATTTGGCTCGAATTATGTCATTTGGTTGCTAGTAAAAATGATGTCCAGTTATATTTTCATATCAAATGAGAAATTTTTTTTCCTTTACAGCAAAAAGGTAATTTTTTCAATTTATTACATCAAAAAGATAAATTGCTTTGAATATTTCATTTAAGTGCATATATATATATATATATAATTTTTACATGTAATCATGAAATGAACAAGTTGATGATAATTATAATAGTGGTTAAAATTTTTTTTATTTAAATTTTACTTAGAATAAAAAGATAATTATAAAAATGATTTACATTGTTTTTTACATAATACCACATAATTTTTGAAGTTTTTATAAAAATAATAATTCTATAATAAAATAATGATTTTTATAGTAAATCTACAATAATATTGAAGTAAATTTTTTATAAATTAAAATAGATTTATGTTAAATCTTAAAAATATTATTTTAAAAAATTATTATTTTTTAAAATTTTTTAAACAGTAGGATAATTTTATAAAATTTCTTTTATTTGTAATAAATTTCAAAATTCCCCAGAAAAAAAACAAAAAGATAGTTGACCAAAAAGCAAAGAAAGTAACTTGGACCTGTGTCCTTAAAACAACTGCTGGCCAACTCATTCAGACCTGATGGTCAGGCGCTGCGGTGCTACCAACATAAGGAAATCTAATATTATTAGTATTTTTATTATCTCAATTTTCTAATTTAAACATCAAAATTATCTGAAATTATTATTATTTAACTTTTAATTAAAATTTATAATTATAATTAATCGGTATCATTCAATTGATCTACGAGATCTTAAATAAGCTCCTTTTTTTAATTTATCAAAATCTAAAAATTAAAAAATAAATTAAATTGATTAAATTAAATTTAATTCTACCTTTTTATTAAAAAAAAAAAAACTGGATCGACGGAACACACCCCCGTGAGGTGCTTGCCCGTGCATTTTCCTTGACAGTTTGGGTTGTCATCATTTCTATATATATATATATATAACAGATTTAAAATTTATATAAATAATTCGTCAACTGTTAAAATTATATAAACATAATATGATTATGATATATATTATATGATAGCATATTATATGCAATTAATATACCTGTTTATATTGAAATTAAATGAATCAATTTATTTTAGATTAATATTTTATATTGAAATTAAATGATTAAAAATCAATATGATGTAAATAAATAGTTATATCACTTATGAATTATGTATAGTTTAATATTTTTTATTATTTAATAGAATTCTATATTTATAGAAATGGAAGCTGAATCACATAGTCTTAGATTCCTTTAGAAACACTCATGTTACCCAACAATAAAAATTTTGAAAACACTCATGTTATGAGATTGTCCGTAATCTTATAGACATTTTGATTGTATGAAAATCAATAAAAAGAACTGGACAAACTCAAGAACCTGATTGATTATGCAGAAATGAAGAAAATAATGTTGTTTTAGCTCATAATTGGTATGTAAATACAAACTTCAGAATCCTCAATTTTGTTTTCCTGCCATGTACTATGATGCTTGTCTAAATTCAAAATGATAGAGGCAAGCTCATGATTTGACAAGTTACCAATGGAAAATAGGTAATTCTTTGTTTGATTAGAGAAAAATAGTTTATTATAATATTGATCCATCAATACAATACGATATGAAATATAAATTCCGAAAATGAAAGTATAAGAATATATAATTAAAGATAAGACAACGGGTATTATTAAAGACAAGATAGACGGGTATTATTAAAGACAAGATAGAATGATGACTGGTTTTTTTTTTTTTGCTAGATATGCAAGTTTCAAGTTCAAATCTTAGCATTTTTTCAGGATAAAAATTGATTTTCATGGAGATAAATTATGAGGCCAGCCATTAGCAGGATCATATGGCTGACCCATATGATCACCAGCAAAGAATCCAGGCATCCATAAATGGTCATTTCCGGTAGAGCCACCGGTGTGATTGACAGGAGGATGGAGCCCTAGCCCCACAGCATGTTCCTCACTGTTACTACTTCCGGCTACAATATGATGAGGCTGCCCCAATCCAAAAGGTGGTGGGTGGTTTCCACGAATCGCAGGAGGCAACCCCATATTAAAGCCAGCATTTCCTAGGCTGTCACCGCCGCCGCCTCCCATAGTGAAGTTACCATGAGGGTAAAGTAGAGGAAACCCTAGGCCATAAGTTCCTCCCATGTCAACTCCACCACCGTGAAAACCTGTCGAAAGATTATAGCCATATGGTGGTAGCATGCCGCCTATATTATGAGCAGCATTAATGGTTTCATTGCTGTTCACCATATCAAGAAACCATTGATCCCACATCACAACATCTGTAGAATTACTGTTTCTGAGCTGATCTCCACCACCAGAATCACCACCTGCAAATTCCATCTTCTCCATGTGATGCGGAGGAAGCGAAAGAGGAGGAGGAGGAGGAGGAGGAGGAGGAAAGTTACGGCCTGGTGGCAGAAGAGGAGGAGCATGTTGAAAATACTCGGCCCTTTTTCTTATGTCTCTCATCCTTTCCTCAAGCAACCAAACCAAAACCTGCATATCTCTAACTTCAAAATCATCAATTCCATTACCATGATAATGAAGTCTATCCATAAGATAAGACATTTCAATCTCTCTATTCTTTTTCTGATTCTTTCTTGCTTGTTCATGAATCTTACCCATCCTTTCTTTCAGATAACTTTCTTGATTCATCATCTTCTTACACCTCTCCATCTCCGCCATGTTGTTGTATCTCATCAACATTTCTTCCACCACCCCCCTCGACGGCCACAGCATCGGATCAGCTTCATCTGGGCTATAGATGATCGCAAAAGCACTAACCCCACATAAAGTGGTGAGTTCACTCACTTTCTTTAACAACCCAACTCTCCTTTTCTTCAAGCTAGCTTTCCTAGCAGCATCGTTAACTATCCACACAAGTTTAACCTTCTTTCTAGTCATTTTCTTCCTATAAACTTGAACTCTTTATTCAGTATAGAAAAAAGAGAGGAGAAATCAATTGTTTTGTGCTTTAAACCCTAAGCCCGGATGGTGTTTATATAGATAAACTACAGGGTAAAGGGATCAAAACTAGCTAAATTACCGACCACCAGACATCCTTTGAGTGATATGCTCGTGTATGGATTAAATCAATCATTATAATATACACATGAAAGATAAAAAAAATTTTATTCAAATTTAAAAAATCACTCGTTTATATTTACATTGCACTGATTGACTTTATTCATATGCGGGGACATGAATAAACTTCTTTTAGACATGTTTTAGATTCAATCTGTAATTTACAGATGTATGAAGTTATTGACATTAAAAAAGTTTTATCATCCTCTAAAGATTATATTTGATTCTAATTCAGATTAGTCAATTTCAATGATTTAATTGCTCTACTTATGAAATTATTTTCATAATAATTTGATGATTAAGATTAAAAATCAAATGAATTTTGTTAAATTTTATATTATTAATTTACAATGATGAAAATGGAAAAAATGTTAAAAGCCAACTTGGATTTGCATTTTTTTAAAGACTTATTGTCATTTTGGTTAAAAAATCCAAATGCTAAGATTCTAATATCATGCTTTTATGGTAAGTTGTTAGAGTTCTTTGCTGTCTTTGTGTAATATATTTTAGTATGATTTTTAATGATATTGGTTTGTAAAACTTTTCTTGGGATTTTTTTATTTACCTATTTTTAGTTAGAATTCCATCTTATAAGAAACATGATTGGGGCAATGATGTGGGTTTGGAAGGTGAGTTTAATTTCATTTACTAGATGGGTATTATCTTATTATCAATCACATAAAAAATTAATTAGATTATTTTAAAGAAAATCATACCATAAATCAATTCATCAATCCATTAAATTTTTAATAATATATATAAATATATTATTCGATTGGTATATTTTCTTTTCAAAATGAAAATATAATAATAAACGAAATGATTCATGTTATTAGCTTATAAATCTATATTAAATAGTATAGCTAATATAATAATAAACTAAATAATACATTTTTCCATTTGAAATCTAATGAATATTCATATGTAAATTTATAAATAAATAAATATATATATATATATATATATATATATATATATCAATAATGAACATCAAAAGGGAGTATGTTCTAGTTTTAAAACTACATAATTGTCCTTTATTTATCATATCATAAATATAATATAAAACAAATAAAAAATTATAAACACTAATTCTTATGAAATATTATTTAGATATTAATAATAAATCAAAAATCAAGTGCAAATTTTGGTTATAATTATATTAGATTAATAAAAATATATATGATCATTTAGTAATTTAACTTATTTTCATAAATAGAGAAAAACACACCAATAATTTAAAGATGGTTTGTATTTTTATGATATTTTTTCCTGAGTATTTATGTAAAGAACTTAAGAAAAAAAGATAGAAGATAATTACATAAATCATGGAGTTTCCAAAAATATTTATAAAAATAATGAAGCTGTTTGTAAAAATGAAGATTTGCTTGAAAGTTGTAATTTTTTTTACCTTAAATCTTTATTATATTTGAATGAAATTTATCTGAATTCTATGTTAGATCTTATCAAAACTTACAAATAGTTATTTTGTATATATTTTTCAAATATTTAATATATGTGCAACACTCAAAACTATTTTTTGATATATTTAAAAGTCTAAACAATATATATATATAGTATATTAATTTATATTTTACATATTATCAAGTATAAATAATATATTTATCTATATTTATATATATATATATATTTATTCACAATGTTTTGACTATAGTTAACCAATCATTAGAATTCAATGGTTATTAATTGGATTGATAATGGATTTATTTATTATTTTAGAATTATATAAATTAATACCTATGATTAAAGTGAAATTTTGTAAAATCAAAGTTTTAACAATGATATATTATATAGTTTCCCTAATTTTTTTGGTTGATTATATAATTGGATTTTTTCAAAAAATTTCAAAAATATGAAAAGTTGTGTTTTTTTATAAAAACATGAAATTAAAAAAAAATTAAATATATAATTTAATATACTAAAAGGATAGAATTGAAGTATATTTTAAATATTTCAAATATATATTTTAAGTATTTGATATCAAAAATCTTGATTATATATTTTTTAATATTAATTTAGAATAATATACTTTTTATATTTCAATCATCTTTAGTTTTAAAATTTATTTTTATAAAGAAAATATTTGTGTTATATACTAAAAAAGCGATAAGCTAAAAAGTAAAAAATAATAATATTTAAAAATTTAAAAATAAAAAATTAGAAGAATATTTCTAAAATAAAAAAGTAGCATAGTTTTTTTTAAAAAAAATTAAGGTAAATATCTTTTTGTATTTGTTTAAATATTTCAGAAGAAGGTAATATTTATGTAATTATCCCTATAAAGTTTCCCAACGTAAAGTGGTCTTAACTAATAGGTAAAGCCCATCAAATAAATACTCATAATGGACTTGGCCATCTTGTTTGTTTGGGTTTGTATAAATTTGTAATTAGAAAAAAGGAAAATTTTGAAAATGTCAAAAGTGCCCCTCCGAATCCCATTATCGTTTCTTCTTTTTCTTCCTCCTTCTGTCTTTTTTTTATATGATTTAATTACATTTTTTTGGTGTTCTTTATTATATCTAGTATATTTTTTAAATTTTATTTCATGGTAAATATGTGAAAATAAATATATATTGTATGTTTTGGTAAATATATGTATGTAAATATGTTATTTATTAATATGTATCATGATATGTAGTAGTAAGTATATATATGCCATATATCAATATATTTTTGTTGTATAAAATATTATATGATATCTATTTATTTATCAATATATACTAGTAAATAAATGTATTTGTATATACTAGTAAATAAATATATGTGTATTTATTTATTTACATATGTTTACTATGAAAAAATAAAATTAACATATACATAATAACAACACCAACAATATCTTGAACATATAAAAAAATAAATAATGGAAGAAAGAAAGAAAGAAAGAAAGAAAAAAAGAAGAGAAAAAGCAATAACATACTAAGCACAAAGATGGATGAAAGGAAAAAAAAAAGAAAGAAAAAGGAGGAAGAAGAAAGAAGGAGAAGGAAGGAGAAAAAACTAGAATAAAATAAATAAATAATTTTTAAAATATAAAAAGATAAATTAGTAATTGTATAATTTTTAATGATATAAATTTAAATGCAAAGTTAAACTGCTATTTATTTAATTCCGATATTTTAAAAGTGACATTTCATATAATTTCTCTTAGAAAAATTTTATGTTTTGTAATAATAAGATGATTTTTAAAATTTTATAAAAGTAATAAATTTTTTTAAAAATAATAATTTTGAAGACAAATTTATAATAAAATTTAAGTGAATTTATATACAAAAATTAAAAGTAAATTTCAGGTAAATTTTATAAGTATTATTTTTTATAATTTTTTTTATTTTCATAAATTTTCAAAAGATCCAATAATTTTGAATAGATTTGAAAAAATCATTTAAATTAATTATGAATATACCTCTAAGAAATTTGTACAAAAATTAAAAAATTACTTAAATAAAGAAGTAATTAAATATGTATGTGATAACGTAATCATACAGAAGTGCTATAAAAGTTTATAATATAAAAATTATTCAACTATATATTATAATATAAGTTTAAATATGCAATACAAAATAAAAATATAAAGATAAATTATTATAACAATGAAATCAAAATATAAAAAGATAAGATATTTTCTTCTAATTTATAAGCTGAAATTATAACAAACTGCATGCAACTTATTCAATTAATTGTCAAATCCAAATAACTTAATAAAAAAAATTACAAGAACAAGAATTCATGAAAACCGACTAAAAAGCTTTAGTAATAGAAAAATTAAAATTATTTTTGCATGGCGGCTGGAATTTATAATTTTAAATTACAGCTTTTTAATTAATATAAGAATAAAATATTTTCGAAGTCAAAAATGGCGGTGGAGAAAGATTTGAGCCCACCATATCATCAACTGGATACCAATAAAAGGTGATTCTCTCACCCCATGGGCCTTCACACTTGAACCCGAACAGTTGTGAAGGGGTAAATCACGGTACTCAGCGGCCTTCTAGATGGGAGGTCAAGTACTTAGTACCCACAAGGAGCTCACCCAAAGGGTGTAACTCCCACATAGCAGCTACTGAGATTTGAACCTTGAACCTTGATATCAAATCTACCATCCGAGTACCAACTGAGCTACGCCCGTGGAGGCTACCATATCATCAACTCAATGGAGAAACAGACGAGTCATATTTTGATCGTTCAAATCTATTAGTTAACATCTCAAACTTGGCATATAATAATCTATCTAAAATAATGGCAAAACCATGTATTTTATTCTTCCTAGTTTTTATATTTTCCCCTTAGTTCCCTCCTTAATTGTAAAGCTCCTTTTGATTTTCATACAATGTGTATTTTAGTTAACAAGTATTTCTAATATAGTATTTTTATTCTTAATTTGAATGATCAAAATGATATTTTTATAATAAATTATTGACTTCATTTTCTAACATTTTCTAATAATGATGATTTTATATCAACTAATAAAAAATTATATATCACTAAAAATAGAAAATGATGTCACTTTAAAGTTTTATTTGGAATTAAAAAGGAGATAAAAAATATAACAAAATATTAACTATGTATCAATTCTATAATTATGAAGAATTTTTCAACAAATAGTTCAAATATAACATTAGATAAAAATTCTGTTTGCAAACAGATATATCCTTTTTGAATGTCAAATGTATCGCATAATAAAACTATATCTGTAATAATACAATACACATTAGTTATGGATAAACAAACAATAATTATTATAATTGAATAAGATAATGATAAAGATATTAGAGGGATGCAAAATGATACAAATAATATGAAATGTACATCTTTTTATGATAAAGAAATACGCAAAATTATCAAACATACATATATTTATGATATAATTTATAAAATCTTAACTCTTATATGGATATATTTGGGATACAAAAAGTATATAAATTTATAGACATAAAATAATATATATACAAAAAGTATATAAAAGAGATACAAAAAGATATCAAAAGAATACAATACTAAAAAATTTACATTTTTATGATAAATGAACGAGTTAAATTGTGTAGATATATTTATAGTATACTAGATTTTAAAAACGTGCGTTGCACGTTAGCATCATTTTATTGACCCGTCATTTTATAATAATTTTATATATCATTTTTTAAAAATTTTTACTATGATAATATTTTTTATAATTTTAAATTAATATTTGATATTTAA
>CANYBF010634549.1:0-14765 GCA_948192965.1 Dalechampia spathulata
ATAAATATTTTTAAATGATCCTGAGATTGTTTCTTAATTAGTTTTTTCTCATTTTTAATGATTTATTTGAGATAATTAAAAATTAAATTAATTAGGAAATCCATAATTCTAATTAGTAGCATAAGGATTTCAAAAATGTTATATATTAAATACTATAATTAAAACTTTATTTCTATGGGAGGATGATTTTAGTACCTATATAAGAACAAGCATTGTATATCATGTAATGCACAATTCACATGCCTTGTGATATTTTATTGTACAATTCAAAACTTAGCATTGCTTTATATTTCTTGCAATAATTTTCTTTAATTAAGAAAAGAATGACTCAAGTGAAGGTTTTATCAATTTTTTTAGTAGTAGCAATCATACTAATGGGTGTAAATTATAATATGAATATTGTAGCAGCTAGTCAATTTGATCTGCTACCTCTTGAAGTTGATGCAAAATGTTGCAAGAAACATCCTAAGTGGGGAATATGTAAACCAGGAGTCGATGATCAAAAATGTTCAGATCATTACAGCGGTTGCAATAATGGAGGCGGCATTTGCAAATTACGCAATAATAAACATGTTTGTCATTGTTATTGTTGATTTTTCTACTAAGTTACATTTATATTGAAATATTTTATATTTTCTAATAAAATGTTATTAAACATTATTTAGTTATTATTCTTGGTTCGTGTTGTTGGTTAACATTTTTTTTTTGTTTTGGAATTTTTCACATTTAATAAAATATGTAATTTGCAATTTTAACTTGATTTTTTTGGAGTAAAAAAAAATGCATAATTAGGTTAAAAAGAAAAAAAAAGCTCATGAAATTATCATTTCTATTGGGTTAATGCAATGCTACAATGTGGAATTGTATAACATATGATTAATTCTTTGTAAAATACAAAATATTATTACATACCATGGAATTATTTGAAATTTTAGAAAAGTACATAGAATTTAATTTTTTGAATATTTTAAGAATTTAATTTTTTGAATATTTGAAATAAAACAATTTTAATAACAATTTCAACTGAGCTACTCCATCTTCATTTGGAAATCTTCAACCAGCTTAATATGTTCAACACCCTTTGCCAGATCCTTCATCTAAAACAAGAAGGTGAAATGATTAATTGATAAAACTCTAGCAACCGGCACTGAATTTATATACAAGTTTAACAATGAATCAATTTTTTACCAATAACATGAAATTTGAGACTTGCATTTAATCTGTAACTAGTTTATTATCTGGACAATTAGGGTGGCTACTTATAATTAAGGGATAGGATTTACTTAAAATGGAAGATAATTTTTATTTTGGATATTTAAAATAGCAATTCTTTTTTTACTATACAGTTTCACTGCCCTAATTAAAACAAATGCGGAGCCTATAATTTTCATCAACCAGCCTTGTGAGTCTATTTTACATATTACACATGGTGCGGGTAATTATTAGTCCATTATTTAAATTTAAATGGAATTCATTAGACCCATTTAGTAATCAAAAAACAAACACCATTGAATAAATTGTATTGAAATGTTTAGCCCTGTTGGGCAACAGGCTGCTGCGGTAGGATTTAGCATTTTTGACCAAGTTAAAATGCTTTCTCTTTCTCTTTAAGTTTTTTTCCATAACATGGTTTTGGCACTAGTTTTTAGAAATTTAAATAACCTGTTGCGAATATCTAGTCTAGCTAGCTTCTGGAGTATATATGTTTAGTGTTTTACTCAATTTCATACTATTTTAGACTGAAAATCTAATCAAAACATTGATTTTACCGAACTCTTTGCCTTTAAAATACTAATATAAACTGTACACCACTTCAACCATAATTTTAGTAAGAGAAGTTTACAGGGTAGAATTTAAAAAATAAAAAGATAAAATCTCATCACTATCTATCTGACCTTAGAGTAAGTAAACAGAGCCAACTTAAAAGAACTTAGTTGATCCATGTATATGCTCAAAACCTCTTATGGTTTCAACTTTTATCTCTTAATTTTAGGAACTGAGCCTTCACATTTCAAAGGAATGTCAGATTTGGATGTGAGGGATCTGAGGGCAACATACATATGTAATGTTATCAAAATTATTTCTCAACTCTTGTATATATCAAGGTGATGTCAATTCAGTCAATTATGTGTTTTATTTGATAAATTAACCTTTTATGTTCCATCCCTTTTTTGTAGATGGTGTTATATGGATAAAAGTTTTTTCCTTTTCCATAATGCTGAAAGAATGTGGGTAGAAAGAAAAAACCTTAAAAATCTTCAAAGATTATTACAAAACAAAAATGAAGCCCTGTCATTTTTGTAATTACCTCGTGGGATTTTCTCGTTAAAGATTTTGTAAATATATACAGCCCTAAAGATAAAGGATCGAATTGATTGGAAAATGCGATCGGCCCATCTCCTGGTTTTAACTTTTAGGTTATCGCTTAGGAATCATGAAGCTTCCGATTTCTATGGAAACTCGAATTTCAACATGGGTGATATCATGCCAATGTCCGTATGCAATGTTATCACGGTTTCATCTTTTGGCTGTCATTTGGGTTATGGGGATAAAGTTTTCTTTCTTTTGATGGAGGTTAGTTTTCTATCAGATGGTCAAATAATAGAGAGTTTTGATGCAATAAAATACTTTGAAATTTTTATGACCTATATAGTGTCTTTGAATTAGTACGGTGAGCAAGTAATATCGATGAAACCTAAAGTGGTTCAAGCGTAGAGGATGAATTGAATCATGAAAATCAAATTTGATTGTCACAATTGAAGCATGTGATGCTTGGTTCCTATATCGATGCCATGAAGTGATGGTGAAATAAGTCCACAAGATCACTTTGCTTTGTGCAGGTACAACGTATAATGTACTATATCATTGTTTTATTCGAAAGGAAAGATACTCATTACAAGAACTTATTGTTTATGAAATGAAGGTAGCTGATTAAGTGCACTGGAATCCTTATTCAACATGCTTTCCACAATTATTGAGCATCAATGACAGGTCAACAGGAACATTTAGTCCAATGTCCAATACATTAGCTCTAAGGGCAGTGCAAAGGCAAAGGGCAGCATTGGCGGTGATAAGATTACAAAGAAGACTACAACATCCTTCACTTGGTTTGATAGCAATGATTCCTTGCACATTGGCACATGTCCTTAGTTGTAGGATATTAATCAGGCGTAAGCTTTGAAATGTTTATATTATGAATATTTGTAAGCTTTGTTATGATTTATTATGAATGTGTGAAATTGTACGATGGTTTCATGTGGTTCTTATACTGTAGGAAGTTAACCACCATAGCTTTGCTGGCCTTAGGCATTATGTTCTTGGTCATTCATTCTAGATGATTATAGCAACAAGTTGCTCAACTCTTGGTTTCATTTTCCCCAAGTTTCGGCATCAAAATACTTGCTGTTATAGGTGTATATTGTTTCTTTTTCCTTCCTTTTTACTGTTTCTAAGATGTGGACAATATACTAAAGAACTTTTCATTATATTTGGATTTGTTTTACGTCATTAATAAATAGATTATTAATCAAAATTAATTGACTTCATAATATAATTTCTTTTTTTCCAATGATTAGCATTAATAACATCTTAAAATCTACAATATCAAATATTAATTAATGATTGTTTAGGAAGATCACAAATCCAAATTATGAAAGATAAAACTAAAATGCCCTTAAAGTTATTTATTTCATTCTCTTTACTTATTTGCAAGGATTTTCTCCATTTTGAACCTCTGGTTTTCCTAGGAATTTTAATTTCTATCAACTATAGGATAATCAAGGTGAATTAAAAATCCTTACTTCTATGTGATGGAGGTTAGTTTTGTATCAGATGGTCGAAGAATAAAGAGTTTTGATGCAATAAAATACTTTGAAATTTTTACCACCTATATGGTGTGTTTGAAATATTACGATGGACGAGTAATATCATGAAAGCTAAAGTGGTTCAAGCTAAATTTTTTACTACCTATATGGCTCACTTTGATCTTAGTGGATGATTCCTTTATATAACATTTACAACCCATGTTCTTACGATGATATGAACTAACAACAATGATTAATTTAAAACCTATGGAATTACATTTATCAAATACATTATATTGATCAGCCAACAAGGCTTTGGCGTTGTTATCAGGGATCAAGAGTGCTAATATAACTAATATTAGTGACTTGAAAGAAGTTGATTAATTTGGGATTTTATTTACCTATTTTAATTTTATTTCTCCTTACTTTCGACTTGAATGTTGGTTATTTCACATGAGCAAAGTCTATTATGCAAAGAACTTGGTCCCCATTGATCTAAAGATTTAAAGGACTTTCCACGTAAACCTTAGAGCTCAACATTGACCAACAATCATGGAAGGACATCTACTTAGAGAGTACATGATGACTGATGCTCAAGGTTATCAATCATGCATTGTAAGACAACTTGCTAAGAGCAATATGAGCTAAAGTCAAATCTTATTCAAATGGTGGTGAACTCCCCATTCAATGGCTTCCTTTTTGCAAACCCGAATGGGCACCTTTCCACTTTCTTAGAGATATATGATACCTTTAAGATAAATGGAGTTTCAGAAGATGCAATTTGGTCAAGATTGTTCCCTTTCTCTTTGAAGGGCACGTTAAGGCTTGGTTGCATTCAATGCCACCTAATTCTTTCACTACATGGGTAGGCTTGACACAATCATTTCTTGTAAAGTATTTTCCATCCATAAAGACTACAAAAGCTCTAAAATGAAATCATGATCTTTTCTCAAGGTGAAGATGAGACCCTTTATGAGTCCAAAGAGCGATTCAAGGATCTTCAAATGCAATGCCCTTAACATGGCATTTTTGGAACGGATACTAGTTCAAATTTTATACAATGGTCTTCATCAAAATGTGAAAAGTGTAACTCATGTCATGGTAGGAGGTTCCTTTATGAGCAAAAATCTTCAACAATCACAAGCATTAATTGAGGAGGTCGGTGCAAACACTTATTAATGGTACAATGAAAACTCTAGTCAAACAAAGAGTTATGTCGGTCTCATAATGTTAATGTTATCACCTTGTTATAAGTTTAAGATATAATTTACAACATTTTTAAAAACAAAATTCAAAAAATATTTCAAATGAAATAATAAAATTTTCTACTTTGCTAGAATTTATAATTACTTTAAATATTATTTGCTATGATTTATGTAGTTTCGATTATATTAGTTAATATCAACATGTTTAAATATAATTAATTTTTTATAATAAATAAATTAAAATTAAATATAAACTAAATCAAAATAAATTTTAATTTATTTGTTTATCCTAATTTTATAAATTGCAATAAAATAAATTTCTTATTATTTTGAAATTTTCATTTCTAATTTTAAATCTTGCAATTAGTTTAAATTATTTTTATAATATTAATTAAACATTATTTATAAACAACTCAATTGAACAATTTACTTTCTCCTAATTTATAAACTAAAATAAAATTATTGAAAGAGAATATTATTGTATTCTAGATGATACTTTCATTTTATTTATAAAATTCAGTCATTATATTTCTAAATGCAAAAAAATTGCAGAATCATTTTTATAAATATTTTCATTTTAATTATCGATTTTGGAAAAAAAAAATGAAGAAACTTATAAAAATGCAATTATTAATTATAGCAATAAATTATTTTGGTTTAGAAACTATATAATTTTTTTAATCTTATTTATGAAGTACGTAAATTTGAGCAAAGAATATTTAAAGAGCTTATAATTCTAAACAAAGTAAAAAAATTTTACAATTTGATAAAATATTTTTTAACTTTTGATTTTTAGAATGTTATAAATTTTATACTAAACTTTTAATTATATAATAAATCTATCCAATTTTATTCAAGTCATGTATATTCTACCACATAAGCTATTAATTAATTGCCATGTGCATATGCTACATGTGATAAAACACGTGCACTTTTTAAAGTTAAATAAATTTTAAATAAATCAAAAACTTCATATACTTAAATTGAGACAACTTTTAAAATAGAATAGAATTAAAAAAGTAACCATATATATGTATATACATACAATTTTCAAACTATTGGATTAGTTTTGCATGTGGTATTAATAATACAATTTCTTCGTATAACTATGTAACCTCATAAGACACATTTCATCTAAAAATTTCAGAAAAATTAAAAATATTATTTATTATTTATTATTAATTACAAGCATAATAACCAATAAATAAAGTGTCAATTTTTTTCTAAATTTTGATTGTATAAATGATCGAGTGCCAAAATGTCATATTTTATGCCCACAAACAGCCATTATATCATAATAAAGTTACTATAATAGTTGATTTGTCTATGTTTTGTATTCTGTATGCCAAAATGGTGAGGGATGTGTGCCATCATGCATTACATTTTAGATGTCTCTTAGGATGAACATTGCATCAAATAAAGAGTTTAAAGAACAAATAAAGAGAAATCAAAAAAATTTTGTGCATGAAAAGTAACTCCACGATCGTGGAAGGTAACTCCATGATCATGACAAAGGGCATGAATTAAGAGGAGGAACCTTGGTAGAGCTCCATGAATATGACACTTAACTCCACGATCATGGCAGAGGATGTGCAACATGAAGAAGCCATCAGGAGCTAGGCCATGATCGTGGCATCCAACTCCACGATGATGGACTTGCACTTATTGGCCATTTAAAGTACGATTCTTGCAGTCAACTCAGTGGAAGAAATGGGTTCCATAGGGGGAACAAAAAAAAAGCTTTAAAAGAGACTTTATGGGCAATGCAATCCACAACATAGGTAAAGAAATGGATAAAGTAAAGATAAGGCATGGTGTGACCCTCATTGAAGATAAAAGGAGACAGTAAGATGGTGGCTAGGGGGAGAAGAAAAAAGAGAGGAGAACGGGGAAGAGACTACTCCCATCTGAGAGTTTATGCCAGGGTTGGAAAATTTGCTATTTTAAAGTGTGGTTCTTCTTTGATTTCTCTATCTTTTCTTGCATTTCTTGTAAGCCATGAGTGGCTAAGTACTCTGTTGTAGGATTTGATTTCTGAAATCCCTTGCTGGGATGATTGATTATGCTTGTTTAATATTACTATGAATGCTTAATTCTAAAGTTTAATTTTAGAAATGAAATCTCTGCTTTATGATTACAATGAGAGTTTGATTGTAGAATGCTTGAACATTGAGAGATGTTTGAATTCTAAAGATTAGCTTTCTAAATGATTACTTAGGCTTTGTAATTACAACGAGAGTTGAATTATGAAATGCTTACTGATTCTGGTTAGGTAGATGTGTATGAGAGATCTACATGTTCTTAGCTCCTGTATGATTGCCTAATAGTTTTCCTAATTAAGGACTATGATGGTGACTAAGTGAATCCGAGATTAGATCAAAATTTAGTTGGTTTCTCCTCGAGAGAGGGTTATCGATGCTTTTAGATATTTTGAGTAGTAATAAGCACATGACTATTATCCTAGCTTGGTGATGATGATTTCAAATCCTATACTTCTTATCATTATTTTATCTTCTTACCATTAATCTTGTTGTTTCATTTACATACTTATTTTTGTGATTATTTATTTCTAAACACCAAACCATTATTGTTGCTTAAACAGATTGGAAATTAGAGTAGTGGTGGATAGGCCATTAATCCTCATGGGATCAATATCTTACTATAATTATCTAAATGCTTGCAGTGAAGTAGTGATTAAACTACTATGGTGTAAACCGATCATCAAGTTTTTGGCACCATTGCTGGGGATTTATGTGTTTAATGTCACTGCGAAGAGAGTATAATTTAATTTAAGCATTTTATTTTAATTTCTATTTATTTTTATAGTGTATAAGCAGGAGAAGAACCAAGAACTCTCAATCACCATTGTTAGAAATTTGTGAAGATCCAACAAGACTTGAAAGAGAAAATCAAATAGCTGCTCAAGAACAAACCATTCAGGAAAATTCAGTAGAAATGGCAGAAGAACAAAAGACATTGATGGATGTGGTCAGGCCACATTTCTATGCTAACCAATAAAGTATAATGAGACTAGTTGTAGCAGCTAATAATTTTGAGATTAAGCCAGCTCTACTGCAAATGTTGTAGTCTTCGGTACAGTTCTTTGGTTTAGCAAATAAAGACCTTAATGCTCATATCTTAAATTTTCTAGAGATTTATGATACTTTTAGGTATAATGGAGTGACAGAGGATACAATCAGGTTGAGGCTATTCCCATTTACATTGAGGGACAAGGCAAATATTTGGTTGAACTCATTAACCCTGAGGTAAATTACAACTTGGGAATAGCTAGTGCAAGCATTTCTAGCTAAATAGTTTCCTTTAACAAAGATAGCAAAGATCATCAAAGAGATTACAAATTTCTAGCAGACAGACAATGAGTCTTTATATGAGACATGGGAAAGGTTCAAAGAGGTACAAAGGAAGTATCTTCACCATAACTTACTAAGAGAATTATTGCTCCAAACATTCTATAATGGGGTCAACATAACCACCAAAAGGACCATCAACGCAGCAGCTGTAGGGTCCTTGATGAAGAAAACTATAGAGGCAGCATATTGATCAGTTGTCGCTTCTATCAAATTAATTCCTTACAAGCAACACATTGGAATTATGATTTTGTAGTACATATCCCAAAAAAAGATATATATTCTAACTAAAAATCACATTTCAATAATTTTTGATGTAGTTGTTTCTCCCTTAATATCTACAATTCAAGCCAAAGATAATAATCATGATCTTCCTAAGTACCAGAATACACTAACATGTCATTAGGGAAGATTACCATAATTTATCACACCCCTCACGGTGTAACATGCTCCCGTAGAATAGTTAACAGTCTCCAAATAAGTGAAAACTATTAATTATCCTACAAGGGATGCATAAAAATATTTTCTTTTAAAATATTTAAAAATACATATTCTTAATAAACATCAATGCAATTATTTACTACCTTGGACTTATATACACAGTTGCATAATTATATAACTCCATAGTACTTAAAATTTTTGAAACTTTAACATATAAATAGTGTTGCTGATTAGGTGCCTCTCGATCAGTCTGCTTCCTGGTAAACTTTTAACCTATATTTATTAAATGACAAATGCTGAGTATTTCACTCAGTGGTGATGTATAATAATAATATTATAAGCATACCTCATGATTCAAATATCTTTTCATTTATAAACATATCATGCATCAAATTATATACAAAACATATTGATGCTTACTCAATTACTTACTATACCATCATATAAAAGAAATATAAAATATGCTAAGCATGAGTATTCTTTAAAAAAAAACCATAATATAGGATTAAAATGCCTCTAAACTCAATAACATTGAAAACTAATGTAAACACTCAATCATAGTTCAATTATCATGGAATACTACTTTACATACTAATAATATCACCTGCCTTCCATTGATGTTTGTAGAAAATACTTATTTCATGGTATGTAAGTCATTAATGTCAATTCTATCAATTAAATATTATAGCATCATGACTGTTCATAATCATAACTAGATGCATACATTTTTTTTGCAAGTACTATTTTGATGAGCACTATTCCTATAAGTACTATTCATAAGTTACTATTCACCAAGCCCATTATTCATATTACTATTCACCTAGCCTACTATTCATAAGTTATTGTTCATCTAGCCTTATGGTGAAAATGTTTCTCAATATAACATTAAATGAAATCATAGTAACATTTATGTATCATATTATGCAATCTTAGTGAACCTTTATCAAATAGCATTAAGAACAATAACTACCCATTTTTGTATAATGTCATATTACATTCATAATGGTCTGTTATCATGGATCAATAATAATTGACAACTATATTGTATAAGATCAATAATAATTGATAACTATATTGTGTAAGATCAATAATAACAATTCCCTATGCAATGCACTCATATAGTGCCTTTGCTTTCACTTTGCCTTTAATTTTTCAACATAACATAGAATGTTATGGAAATATGAATATAAATATTATAAATAGTCATCTATGACTTCTTCTGTGTAAAATACTATATATAAGCCATCACATCTTTGTAAACATCGATATATGTACACTTGTAGTGCACCTGTAATAATATTTTCTTTCATTTCATTGTAATTAAGGAATAATGCATGTTTGTGTGTATGTAATCATGCTATGAATTCTCCCTCTACTTTTCCTATAACATTTCCTTTCATTTTTATATGATTATGCATAATCTTACACTGGGTCCCTTTACATACTGGTACTCATCTCTCGTAAGAGGGTAAACTTAACTATATGGTTCAATGAACCCACATTTTTACTTCCTATCTAGAAGGTTGCTATATGATTCTGCTGAGGGAATCTGTATTTTTACTTCTAATCAAGAAGGTTGACCCAGTATGTTTTTGTATTTCATTTTGTATCATATCATTTATGTATCATTTCTCTCTTTTCCTACCTTATATCCTCTATATGACATATCATGATTATGAATGTGTATGTAAATGATTCATGACATGATACGTATGCGTTATGCTTAATGCCATGATGAATATGGAAATTAATAAAGTATAACATCAATCTTCCATCATAAATCATTATTCATAATCCATATCAATTAATATCTCATGAATAAAGAAAATGTATATCATATAACATCTTTGTATGTATGATAATTCACCTGTCGACACCATTTAATAGATTGGAATATCATAACACATAACGTAGATAATTTGGTATCCATTTTCAATATAATAACTACTATTCAAAAGCATGGCATATGTATTATCATGGAATAATATCCTTTATGCCATAAATTTTCAATGATGCATAAAACGTCATTATAAGAGAATATTCATAATTTATTTCCTATGTAGACTCATCATAATATATACTAAATATGGTAAATACATAAATAATAACTATAGTGTACTTATGTACACTTTTCCATTATTGATTGAGTTATGGATCGTGGAAATCTTAGATAGCACAAATCTGTTCAGACGATTAATAGTCACTATTACTATTCCTCTATTGAGTCTGTGACTAATTTCATTATTCACTTAATTAGTAAAGCCATTTATATTTTGCATAAAGTTTCTCACCATAAGGAATTCATACATATCTATTTCATGTAGTTATACTTCACTTTCCAGTCATGATATTCATATTTGCACATTTTCATGTCATAGCGTTACATTCATTATAAGTAATAATTTTATATGCTTTTCGGAAAATTAAACAGTTTAAAAAAATTACAATTCATAATGAATATTTAATCATCATTGAATTATGTTTGAACAAGTCATAAGTAATTACCCTTATTTATATCATTACACACCCATGCATTCAAGTATAAATGCATATACAAGTCATACATATAATTCGACCATCCTTAATATCCTAGTCATTTTTGTATTCATTAAGTATACTTAAATACTATTGAACTTCATTTGATAACATAATAAACTATTAACCTTATTCATGCCTTAACACCTCCATAAATTCAAGTACATGCACACATTTAAGTCATATATAGGCATTATAGCATGTAGGTCATGTATCTTGATTAATTCAACAAGGAACATTAATCAATCATGACTCAAACATAAGACATTAAGGTCAATTTATATCTCTAACTATATATACATGTGTATAACAATGAATAATAAAGTCTAGGTATGAATAGCTTTAAGTTTGAAAGCCTGGAACATGCATTTATTAAGTTGCCAAACATACAAGGCATATTACTATTCATTTGGTAAGGTGCACCATTCATGGGTTACTATTCATTTAGTGCAGGTTACTATTCATTTGGTCATTTTTTTACCTATGTTGGATTTGTAATTGCATGTACATAACCATTCATTTAAGCATTTAAAATAAGTTCATTTAGTAAATCATATTAATAGTTAAAAGTCCATGCAATTTATGGATTAACATATTCTACCTTAGTGTAACAATCTTCATTACGTGAGCATTTTAACCATGCAAATGACTTCTAAACAGAACAAACCATATACCAATGGAAACTAGACTCAATAAGATTTAATTTGAGCTATTGCTTTTAATTTTTGGAATTCATTTAGGCTATCAAATTATAAAATGTTGCATACAAAAGTTTTCTGCCTATTTTTGCTTAAATGGAATAGTCCTAATGACGTGATTTTTTTGACCAAGTAAATGACTTTGGAATTTTTCAATCCTGGTATCATTAAAAAATAGATTCAAAGATATTTATAATGGTATATTATACAAAATTTTTGGATAACAGTAAGACAGTCAAAATGTAATTACCATAAACCTCTAACTTTGCTTTTAAGGTCCGTTTCTAGCAAGCACTTGCATATATTATACATATGTCTTCCTTTAAGCATCCAAATTACTTCAAAATTTTACCAAACTAAATAAACACATACATATACATGTTATAAACACTTATTAGCCAAAGTTTCCAGCCAATATGCATTTAAACCTAACCTAAGGCAGTCAGACACAACCATACACATATGCTGCCCCTATTGCATTCATTTATGCATATTACATGGAAACTCATTCCAATTGCATTCAAACTTTATTTTCATTATTATAACATCATATTTCATCATATTTATATATAAATTGATGATTTATACATTATAACTGATTTATAGAGGTCATTTCCAAGGAGGTGAAAAATCAAGCAGCAAGTATGCACTTTAACATAACTTCATTGTTTCTACTCTCCATGCATAAATTCATGATCTTTACTATATTTTATCACTACTAACACTTCATACACACTTTAAAAAGAAACTATATCATTATTTACAAGCTACTAAAGTTAGGATTTTACACAAATTTCATATACCATAATACAAATTCATTCGATTGCAAAACCACATTAAATTCGTCACTTAGCTTCCATATCTTTCATGATTCACTTCAATTCTTCCATTTACATAAAATCATCACAACCTTACAAAAACTTTTCAATCCATCAAAGGTATAAGAAAAGATAGAAGGAGAAGAAAAACACATACTTTAAGCACATAGAATGCACAAAGAAACATGGAATTGATTTCTCCATATGATTTTACCTTGAAATGTTGTTTTTCCCTAAATTAGGATGCAAAAAGGAATTAAAAGAGGAAGATTTCAAAATGGAGAAGGAAGAAATATGTTAAAACTACCCATATTTCCATTTTAATTGATATTTAATTGATTTAATACAAAATTAAAGTAGGAGCCAATCATATGTTGACACTTGTCAATATATGATAAGTTTGCTTATCAAACTTAAATTCTTCTTCTTTTAATTAATTATTATAATATCATTTTTGCATTATATTCACATAAATATCTTACATGTCATGCATTACATGAATGTACATACATACCATAAATTTTAGTTTCCATATTTAACCTTTACTTTTTTATGAATTGACATTTATGCCCTTAATTAATACTTAACTTCTAATTAATTATTGCTTTATTTAAACTTTAATTTACCTATTTTAACATATACTTTCTCATATAATAACATGTCTAACATGCCAAAACATCACATATCACATATAAATTCCATCATAGAGCTTCATCCAAAGCATTCAACAAAAGCATACCTAATTTACATCTTTAGTGCATATTCACTTCTATAATCATCTTTTCACTTTGTTTTATTTCTTTCTCTATCAATTTCATATGATATGAAATTGGTTCACATCTATATCATTTCATAATATTTCCTCATCTCAATCATTAACGAATCACTCCTTTCGCATCCTCATAACATAAACATGTCATGTATGTTTTTCTTATGCTAACAATTTTAAACATTTTCTATCCTTCATGTATTCTCTTACCATGAAATACATGCATACATATATACTTTGACATTTAACATAATTAATCCATGCTTGCACATCATTATATCATGACCATAAGATACATATGCATGCATGAATTTAAGATGCATATGAGGGTGTGACATAATTGATCTAAATATTCTTTGAAAACTATACTCATCATGGCTATAAATATAGTTAGAACATTAAATAATTTGAAAGGAATTACTAGAAATTCATAGTGCCTAAATCTAATATGAAAAATATCTCAATTTTAAATTTATCTTAAAAATATTATAGCATTATTCAATTTATCAAATAATTCATGCATCCATAGCAAGAGATATTTATTCTTCATTATCGCATGTGAACAATGAAACATGCTCTCATAGAGTAATTAATAAATCTCATATTATTTAGAATCTACTAATCACCATACAAATATGAACAGCATCTATTCAAACCACATCTCATATAGAGTAACATCCATCGATTTGGATGGAACTCTATTCAAAATATGAATAGCTGTTTCCAGTGCATAACCCCAAAATGATTTGGGTAACTCTACAAGGCTCATCATGGACCAAACCATATCCAATAAGGTTCTATTCCTCCTTTCAAAGACACCATTATACTGTTGTGTGTAAGGAGGTATCCATTGAGATAATATACCATTATCTCTGAGATAATCTAAAAACTCTTGGCTCAAGTATTCACCACCTTGATCTGATCGAAGAGTCTTAATACTTTTACCAAGTTGTTTTTTTACTTCATTTCTGAATTCCTTGAACTTTTCAAAGGCTTCAGACTTGTACTTCATTAAGTATAAACACCCATATCTAGAATAATCATCAATGAATGTTATGAAGTAGCTATATCCACCTCTAGCATGTGTAGACATAGGACCACATACATCAGAATGTATAAGTTCTAATG
>CANYBF010634989.1:0-39847 GCA_948192965.1 Dalechampia spathulata
TGCTTGTGATTGGTATTTGTGATGTGTTCCTAGCACCACTGAGATTATTCTCAGCGTTTGTCATTTGATGAACGTAGGTCCGAGTTCTGAGGGAGAGCAGCGGGGCTAGAAGTACAGCAGCTGGTTCGTGTCTTGGACTTCGGGACGGACTCCTGCAGTTGTCTATTTGTGCATAGGCTCTTTTGTATTAGAATTGGCAGTATACTAAATGTACTATGTATAAGAATCCTTGTATATGTATCCAGGGTATAGTTGTGTTGTATTTTTTATATATTGTCTTTTGGATGTCTTATACGAGCATTAGCAGGTTAGCTTCCCTTGTGGTATAGTCGTTGTTTGCCTGAGACGGGCGGGCGACGGTTATGCTACGGGAACTTGTCGCATCCCTTGAGGTTTGGGTCGGGGGGTGTGACATATTTAATAAGTTTAAAATTTTTTGACATTTTTTCAAATTTAAAAATTATTATATTACACTTGTATAATTCATCTTTTTATAACTATAAACTCTCTCATTTATGCTTTTAAATTGTTCTTTTCTTATTTTCTTATTGGAGATAAATTTTAGGTTAAAATTTAGGCTTATTATATAAATAATGATTTAACCAAATTAATTAATTAAAAATTAAAAATAAATTAATAGGAATTAGTTTATTTAATTAAATTTTAGAATTGCAAAAATAATTTATTTATTTTTGATGTAAACAAACAAAAATAAGATTATATTTTCAAATAATACAAAAATAGATTATATTATGAAAATTTTTAAAAATGTTAAGATAAATATATTTGAGCCAAGTAAATTTCATAGTCTATATGATAACAAATTATACATAATAACTATTTTTTGAAACGAAAATTCATTTCCAATAAATAAATATTACAAAAAAACAACAAAATAAATCGTAAAAAACATATTGATATTTTTATTTAACAGATCAATTAGAACTTTGTAAATTTTGTAGGTTACTTTCAAAAAAAAAAAAAACAAAATAATTATTAGAAAATGACAAAAACGAAATATCATATTATATATATTATTCCTTTATTTTATTTATTTATAAAAACAAGGTGAACACAATCCAATATGATAAGGCACTTCCACCAATAAATTCATTTAAATTTTTATGGGATGTTAGATTTTTTTATTTTAATATTTTAATGATATATTTTTAAATATATAGTGTTATTAATTTATGTTTTGTTGAAGATATATGTAATATATATATTATATTTAATTATATTTAATTTTTAAATTTATTATTTTTATAAAAATTAAATATATAAGATAAGTAAAATTGAAGTATGTAAATGATAAAAATTAAAATTTATCTAATAAATTAAAATATTTAAAATATACAAATATAAAATAAAAAACATATTAAATTTAAGGAGGAGAGATAATTGTAAGTTAAATATGAGCATTAAAAAATGGTTTATTGAATCTGTGGACATTTTCTTACCTGATTTGTTTTCTTTTGCCGACTAAAAATGATAATTAAATTACTTTCTTTTAAATGCATTTTTATTCTACGCGTTTTCATCCCTTCCCCTTTTTTATTTTTATTTTTATGTACTTTATAATACTGTTAGGTGTTTATTTGAAATTTTATAAAAATAATACATATTTGAAAAAACTAAAATAAATTTAAAAATTAAGATAAAGTTAAAGTAAAGCATATGTTATTTTTTAAAATAAAATTTCCTTATTTTTTTCTTGAAAAATCAAAAATATTTCAAAAAAGAAAATCTGAAATTTCTATATAAAGCGTCTCTAACATGCACAGATTGTGGGGCTAATACCATCAAAAATGGGACCACGCCTTCTATGCTTTCGATGTTAGTATAAAATCAACACGTAATTACCAAAATAGCATAATGCTATTTTGTTTTAATTTTTATTTAAAATTCTATTGGCGAAATTCTATTGTGATAATTGTCTCAAACGGATCTTTTTAGTTATCAATAAATTAATTATATTTGGATAGATATTAATATTATTTATATATTTATATATTTTTAAAAAGTACATGTAAATAATATATTCATTATAAATTTATCTAGGATCATTAATTTCCTTGAAATTTAATAATTATTAATTGAAAATGATTAATTATTTTAAAGTAATAGAAATTTAATAAATACTGGGAAAAGTGAGATTTTGAAAATAAAAAGCTTAAAGAACAATAATTTGTATAATTTCCTAAATCGATACCTTTAGTTAGAAAACATATGAAATAAATAGCAATTTAATAATTTTTGGATTATATTGTCACTCTCAATTTAATTACAAAAAATTCATCAAAAAATGAAATCGAGATAATATTAGGACAAATCGATCCCTCGCTATAATCTTGGGGTAAAAATGCGCCTTTCCCCCATATTTGTTTTTATTTTTGCAATTAAATCCAAAAGTTTCCATGCACTGCATAAAACTATGCCGTTTTAGATACATATATGCAAAGAAAAACCTAAAATAAACGACATTCCTTGGATTTACTCCACTGTTCTCCCCGATCTCCCCCGCTTCCTCTTCTTCGAAACAAAATCTTCAAACCCTAGCTCTCTTTACATAATTCATTATAAATCATCCAAAATAATTTCAAGTAAAGCTGAATCCTCAATTCACCCGCTCATTGAAATCCTGGCTCTTCACTGTATTTGGATGTCACAATTTCGTGATTTTCATCTGTTACTTTAGTTTCAAGTCTTTCACTTCAGGCAGGTATTATTTAATTTCGCTTTTTTTTTTGTTATTTTAATTAATCCATCATTTGATTATGATCGCTATCTTTTAATTTGTTTTAGTTACTAATATTAGTCTTTTCATTTCCATTTGTAAAATCACTAAGAATCGCTTGCTATCAGTTTTCTTTATCTTTGGTTCCTTCTTCTTCATGAAAACGGATGAGTCAGTTCCCTGTAATACTTTGTCACATTACAGGTTGCATAAACATCTCTGTGGATCATTCTGTTAAACTTTTTCTTTTGTTTTTCGGGTTTCTTACAACTACTTTTCCCTCAGGGAGGTTTTTTTTCCTTCCTTTGGGTTATTGACATATTACAGCGATTTATGGTTGCCATTAAGTTATTAACGGCATTTTTGTAATTGTGACACGTGTATTGCTTTTGTTTTGTTTTAATATGATATAGATATAGATTTTCTTTCTCCAGAGAGAGAGAGAGAATCCAAATCAAAAATTCAAAAAATTAAAAAATTGGAAAAAAATTAAAAAAGAAAGTAGAGATGGAAGATGATCAGAAGGTAAAAAATGGAGCACAAGAACCCCCAACTGATCGGCCAGTTCGTGTATATGCTGATGGCATCTACGATCTCTTCCACTTCGGTCACGCCCGTTCTCTCGAGCAAGCCAAAAAATCGTACTCCATCTTTTTCTTTCTTTCTTGTTTTAATGTTGATAAGTTTTTGTTTATGTTTTAATTATGTTTTTTTTTAAAAATAAATTGAATATTCGTATTGGTTATATGTTGATTTGAATTTTGTTGTATTGTAATATTATAATTTGTAGGTTTCCTAATACTTACTTGCTGGTTGGATGCTGCAATGATGAAATCACCCACAAATTCAAAGGAAAAACTGTCATGAATGATCAGGAGCGTTATGAGTCTCTTCGCCATTGCAAGTTTGTTGGCTTTTTTCTTTCCTTTATTTTTTTCGAATTCATAGAATTAACATTTCCTTAGCTTGCATACTGAATTGATATGATCCATTCACCTCTAGATTCTTGAATTAATTTGTTGTTTTTGCTTTCAAAGTTTTTCTCTGGAAAGCAATCTTTGATGAAAATCTCCATCAAAACCGTGTAGAGTGTAAAGGGTGAATCCACATGGCCTACCTCAATTAGTCTGGGATGGAGGGTCTTTTCCAATCTTCTTTAATGCATAATATGGAAAATTACAAACCAGTTTCTGAATTTTCTTAGATAACTTAGAGGTTTGGACAATTTATTTACTTTTCTTTAAGCATTTCCTTTGTATATTAAGCATTCAAATGGTCAAGTGCACCTAAGTCAAATTAAATTCATGAACGTAAGGCAACTAGGTATTATCCTTTAAGTTCTGTTTTAGCAAATCGGTGAATTCTTGACTTTTCAATTTGGGTTGTGTTTATTGTATATTCAACTAGATCAATTTCCGTGATAATTTTAGGTTTTGAGTTGGAATGATAACTACTTGATAATTGTTCGGTTCATAATGCATTTTGAAAGTAAAGGATGAATTATATTGCCATCATGTAAGTAGTTTATGCTTCCAAATTTTATCATATTTTTGTGTTTTCAAATTTCATTTTAACATTACTTTTGTTTTAAACAAAGGAAATGAGTTCATAAAATTGACTAGTGGAATCAAGCGAATCCATGATGATGTAAATTCTTCCATTCTCAAGTATTATGAAAATTGCCCCTCAATCTTCATTAAGTAATTTAGTTCAGACTATCATTTTCTTGAAAATGCATGTATTTTTGGGTGTGGGTAAAAAACACTTCTAACCATATCATGGTTTTATGTTTTTTTTGTGTTTGTTATACTAGGTTGTGGGCATATAGTAAGTTTATCATATGCTGTTGTAAAGAGCATGAGACTACATTTGACAGTGTGATTTTTGCAGGTGGGTGGATGAAGTGATCCCTGATGCTCCATGGGTGCTTACAAAAGAGTTCCTTGACAAACATCGGATTGATTATGTGGCCCATGATGCACTTCCGTAATGTTTGCCACCTCTTATAAACTTCCTTTGATTGTTTTTCTGAGATTTGTGGATGTTCCTGCTAAGTCTTTTCTAACTCTTTCTCCAGCTAAAGTATATCTGATCAAAATATATTTCTTGATAGATGGATTTGCAAACTGTGCATTGCATATCTGTATTTGTTCTGTTCTCTTTTTACCTTCCACCAAAATATTTGTATGCCTGTTTTTCTCTATTTTTTTATTGGATTTCTGTTGTAATTTGAAGCCTATTTCCAGCGGTTACTTTCAGTTTTCTTTTTTGCCCTTTTGTTTTCCTTTCCATCAGTTTTAGGGTGATGAGTTGGTATATTTATTCTTATTTTGATTATCTTGCACTTATCCTGATTTTTCTTGTCCTAATACTTATTATTTAAGCAAGTATTTCATGTGGTTTCTGTCATGATCATATGTAAGTTAATAATCTTGCCTCCGATATGTGTCTCTTGATTGCGTCTTCTCATTTTGCTCAAAATTGTTTGTTTGACTCGTGATATCCCTGTGGAACCTTTCTCTTCTCTTTTTTCTTCTATCAAAATTCTTGATTCTCATTCTCATGTTCTTTAGTATGCTCATTATTCTCTTTCTACTTGGCCTTTATTGTAGTTATGCTGATGCAAGTGGGGCTGGTAACGATGTCTATGAATTTGTAAGTTCACTGATGCATTAGTTATGTGCGTTGCCAACATTGACACACCTTGGCTTCATGAAGTCATTCATTTTCTTGTGCAATTTATTTTGATGCAAGTCATGTGACTTGATAAAGTGTTCAATTTAAGGCTGCGTAGGTTTTGCCATTTTATGTTTCTTGAAAGATTTGTTGGTTCACACCATATCCTTTAACTTGTCATTTGTTATTTGATGACTAGATGAGTGATTTGTTCATCTAAATTGTTGCTGATATTTAGAGCTTCTGATTTGGCAACGGCTTGTACTTTTTTTGGTTATTTTCTTGGGCTTGATATATCTATGGATTCATATAACAGCATGTAAAGTAGAAAAACCTGAACTGGAGCAGGAATAGTTGAACTTTATGGTGATAAAACCTTCAAATCATTCCTTAGTAATTTTCTGGATGTGACTAGGCATTGAATTCAGAGTATGGGTGGGGCTTTTTTATTATTAGTTCTTCAATGAAACTGCTTTTTATTCTCTCTTCTTGGGATCTTGTAGGCTTTGAGGTTGCTCATTTTTTCTGGTTTGTGATGGAAGCAATTTATGGCTCCATAGATCTGTGATAAACTAACCTCTCTCTTTTTGGTTTGACTTTACACTCCCATGAATGCTAGCCTTCCTGGTTATCCAGTTGTTTTTGTCAACTTGTTGCTTTGCGGACTTCATGTTTTTGAAGTTTTACCTGCACTTTCATACTATAAATATCCATAACATTTTTCTGCACTTTATGTACTTTATGTTTATTGCCTCGTCATTACTTGAGAAAGCATGGCCTTTTTCATTACAATTATTTAACAATAATGAGTTGTTCAGGTCAAGGCTATTGGAAAGTTTAAGGAAACAAAACGAACTGAAGGGATTTCGACCTCAGATATTATAATGAGGATTGTCAAAGATTATAATGAGTATGTAATGCGTAATTTGGCTCGTGGGTATTCAAGGAAGGAACTTGGTGTTAGCTATGTGAAGGCATGCTGCTATCTGCCTCTAAAATGAAATTTCAAATTAAGTCCTAATCGTGGTGTTCGTATGACAAGGCCCTATCTCATTCATTTTTCCATTTCTACCAGGAGAAGAGGCTGAGAGCGCACATGGGACTTAAAAAATTGCATGAGAAAGTGAAGAAACAACAAGAAAAAGTGGGTGAGAAGGTATGAACATTCACGTAATTAACTTGCACAATGCACAATTAAAATTTGGTTGCACGGAGGATGGGGATCCTTCGTAGGAAGGACATTTCCCTTATAAACTGTGGATGCCTTGCATGTTTTTCTTTTACCGAGTTTGACCTTTTAGGATAATATAGTTTCGTAAAGGGACAGACAGGTATGGAATTGTCTTCAGCAGTTGTGCATTTGGATTGAAATAATTTGCTGTTTACAAGGTGATGTAGGATAAACAATTAGACAAACATAATCTTGTGCTCTTCCATGGCTTTCTTAGCTACTTGTGTGTAATTTTATTCAATTTGCTCTAAATAGCATTGAAATCCAAACTTTAGCAGAAGTTTACAGTCTTGGCTACTTGTATGTAAAAGTAGTAGTATGTCTTATACATGGTGTAGCAGTTGTGATTATAGCCAAGGTCCATATTTTTTAAAATGTAATATTAGTATTGAAGCTGCAATGGGTCTTAATAATGCCGTTTACACTTTACTAAATTGCTATTTCAAGCAATATTGTTTGCTTCTTGTGCTAGAGGGTTCCTCATGGTAAGCTGCTATCTAACACTGTTTAGGATTAGGACCAATGTGTCCAGATGCACTCGAATTTCATTCTTCTTTTTCTTGCTTTGTGGTGGTGTGAGCTGGTGATTAGACTATATGGTTGGCACAAGTGTCAAGCGACACAAGTCTCTGTTTGATTCTTTTACTGGCGGTGATAGTCTAGTTGCCTTTACATGGTGATTAGATTTGTTTAGCTTTTATAATTGCCTAGCTGCTAAAGTATTTTCTTCTGTCGCTTCCTGCAGGTTGTCATGGCATTAGATTTTGACAGTTTATCTACACGTTAAATGTTTTGTTTTAGTTTTGATGACTTTCAGTTTCTTCATGGCTTTCATTATTTGCTTCGGTGCCTGACACTACAGATACAAACAGTAGCTACCACAGCTCGTGTGCATCGGAATGAATGGGTGGAGAATGCTGATCGACTTGTTGCTGGGTTTCTTGAGATGTTTGAAGAACGTTGCCATAAAATGGTAAGACTGTGGACTCTTCCACCCATCAAATCAACAGTATATTCAAGTCTGCTGTCTGACATCAGGTATGGTGGGAATTTCCTTCCAGGGAACAGCGATTAGGGATCGCATACAGGAGCAATTAAGGAAGCAGCAGTTGCTAACTTATGAAAACGATGAGGATGATGATGATGAATACTACTATGAGGATGGCACCGAAGGAGAAGAGGATGAAGAAGAAGAGTACAGTGACTTAGACAAATGATGAGGCATTTTCTTCTCTGTTATCTGATTGTTTGTTTTTGTTTGGAGGACTGACAGCTAATGGTGTTGATGTTAAAGTAAGCATAATAGTGGTGTGTCGAGGATAAGTTTGATGAATGTGAAATCAGCTTTGAATCAACGTTGCCTTATACTTGCAGGATCTTTGTGAAAATATATTGAATTTCGTCTTTTCCATTGGGCAACAAAGAGTAGAAGGAATTTCCTTGGGAGAGGCTTATAGGGACCTTTAGACAGTGATAATGGCGAGAAAACTTATTTGGTAAGCACCTATTCAGTTATTTCTCTTTAAATTTTGCTCTGTACCACTGCATGGATCCTTAGACTTAATAAATAAATAAAACTAATATCATCAAATTTGGTAAAAAAGAAGGATCTTTGTGATTTTGGTTTTTAGGTTTTGATAAAATTGTCTGAGATGTTAAAATTATGTGTAATTGTACTCGATTCTTATCTTTGATGTTTTCAATTTAATTGTTCTTTTGTTGTTTCTCGTAGTATTCTTAGTTTTCGGTATAAAATCTATCAATTTTTTTTAAATTATTGTTCAAAATATTACTACTTATCAATGAAATGTTATTCCTCTCGAGTGTTATTTTCAGATATTGTTAAGACTCGCTACGGTTAGATTAAATATTTTGATTGAATGCTTAAAAGATTGTAATTCATGCAGCAATTAATTCAATACAGTTTTATGAATTATGATTTTATTGAATTTTTTACGATAGACATCTTAATTTTCACATTGTGGTTAAGGTGTCAAGAAAATTAATGTAGATATTTTTCCATAAGAAGGGGAAAAAAGTTAGTCTGAAGTTTCACATTATGGTTCCAAAGTGATGATAATGTTTAGAGAAAGTAAATAAATAACTGTTCTCTTTTAAGTGAAAGTATGTCCCTTTCAAAGAAAGTGAACAATTTTGAAACATAAACACTAATGGAAAATTATACCTCAACAGTTTATATTCTAGTTTGAGTTTGCCTCCGCTGTATACTTTATTTGGTGTTAAAAACAATGTGGAGGAAGGTGAAGCAGAAGGAAACAAATATTTAGAGAAAAAGAAAGGACTTAGATTTGGTTTGCTTTTTCATTATTTGACTTTTTGTAATGGAAATTGCAATTCCATTTATCATTTTAAGAAAAATGTCAACATTGCTGGGTGGTGTTGGTTGAAGTTAATGAGGTGGCAATGCACCTCTTTCTTCAGAAGCTTCTCCTTTGTTTTTTTAACAAGAATTTGACCCCCTTTCTGTAGAATAGAATATTCAATTAAAAATTTGGAATTATATGTTTTCTCATCTCTCTTTGGATGATTATTTCATTTTGAATTTAGAAAATAAACACTTCAAGTAATTAAGAAAAGAAGGAAAATAATATTACGAAAATAAATATGAAATGATCGAGTTTTATTGCTCGATAAAAGTAAAAAAGAAAGTACAAATCTTTACATGACATTAAGAATGGTAGTTTCTCCCACCAAATTATGCTGATCAACAACAACAGAAATAACTGCATTAACTGCTCTATCAGTCTCCACAACCACCACGTTATTCGACACATTGGTCACTCTATGGTTTACAAATTCTTGAGAATTCGAGTTATAAAATGAGTACTGAAAATGATTGATCTTATTAGGAAACACTAAAACAGATGAAAAGTCAGATACCCATTTAGTCCCATTTCCACCAACAGTTAATCTCCCCACGGTTGATCTCAAGCTCATGCCATTCACATTATTATGGTCAATCACCACTTGATCTACACCGCTGAATGACCCATTTAGTTCAACTATTGGCTTCATGTTTTTAGGGTTTCCATTGAACATGTTGTTCATTATATTAAGCCCTGAAATTTTTCCATTAATGGATTTCAAGACCACATTCCCATCTCCCAAAAACAGTCCATTACTGACATGAACTTGACTTGGGTCTTCCATTACTACAGAGTTATAATCCAAGTAACAATTATCTATCCTTGTTAATACTGCATTTTGCTTCACCATGATTCCTATACCGCCCCAATAAGTAGCCTTGTTATAACAATGAATTCCTGTTAAAATATTAGCCTGACCTCTTAGTAACACGCCAATGGCCGCTGAGAATACTGCAACATCTGTTACTGCATTGTCGTTGCTTGCTAGATCGATGGCGGTGCCTGAGAAATCTTTCTCGCCTGGATCACCACCAACGGTGGAATGTTGCCCTAAGAAACTGCTCCATATGAAAGTTTCATGGCCTTTTTGGACTTGAATTCCTTGTGTTTTAAAGTGGAGAAAGAAGCAATTATGGATTCGAATTCTTGCTGAATCGATTATGAAAATTCCTCCCCCTTTATAACTTGAATCGAAGAGAATATCCCTGAAGGTTATGTCCTCGTAATAGATAGCAACGCTTTGATCTTTCTCTTCACTAAAAACATCGGTTGGCTTATCAAGCAGCTTTGAGTTTGGTGACCAAAGTTGTATCAGATGTCCGTCGTCAGGAAATGTTTCTGATGCCCGTATAGTACCTCCTTTTACCTGATCATGGTGTTAAATCGTTGACGTTACTATAAATGCATTCAAGCATCCAAAGATTCGTATAAAAGATGAATTTTGAAAGCCAAGTTGGTCAAGAGACCTTTGAACTCGCTGCTAGAGTCATTAAAGCATATCAAATAACGACAAAATAACATGAATATTAATTTTTTGTTGTTGAAGAGGGAAGAAATACTTCGAGGGCATGAAATTGCATAGGAATGACATGTGGCTTATGAGTGAATATCTTATTTAATAAATTGATAGACAGCATTGGAAAAGCTCCACACTCCTACAGGGGGAGCGAAACAATCTTCATTACCCGACAAATCTGACACTTTACCACATGCCACGCATCCTCAACCCGGCTCCACAACCCGACTCGATAGAATTGTGAAGGAGGTAAATTATGATATCCAGCGGCCTCTTAGATAGAGATCTGTGATCTTGGTGCCCACAAGAGCCCACCCAGAGGGTGTAATCTTGGTACCCACAAGGAGTCCATCCAGAGGGTGTAACTCTCACACTGTGACTGTCAAGACTCGAACCATGGACTTTTTGGTTTCCAACACCTATCCGAGTACCAACTGGGCTACACCTGTGCGGTTCTTTTCTTATGTTCCTAAAACAACACAATGTCTTGTATACACCTATCATCTTAGTCCTTATAAAATACAAGTTCTATTCATACTTGTGTGTGTGTATATATATAATCACAAAGCCTTGATGTTACAAAATAACCCCCCAGAGATAGAGAAGATCCTTGTCATGGAATGTCCTCATCCTTCTAACAAAAGCCTCTTTTGTGTATTATTGACGACTTATTTTCTAGTATATTTATGATGATTTTATTAATTGAATTTGTGAATAAAATTTTAGAGTTATATTAATTAAGTACGATTAATCGGGTTAATTATACGAAATATTTAACTTGAGTTAAAAATAATTAATTGTTAAAATATGAAAGTGAGTAATAAATAGAGGAGTTAAACACCTGAAATAAACTTACTGGTACGTTGGAAAATAAAATAAAAGGAAAGAAAGAGAAAGAGTAACCAGAATGTTGCCGCCTCCGGAAGCAGGAAACCTGAGCGGGTGACTGATTTTGAAGTTTCCGCCTTGAAGATCAATCACCACTCCTCCCAGATCATTTACACCTCCCACCAACTCCATTCCTTCCTGCACCTCAAATGCATCATTTACTGCTTTCAGTATCGCCTCACTGCTTTCTTCTTCTCCACTCGGATCCGCTCCATACCCGATTGGATAAAACACTCTCCCGTTCTTCATTTTATTATAAAAATCCCGCATTAAATAAACTACATATGTCTATAAACATTGATGAACAAAAGAAAGCAGTTAGTCTTACTTGTTTAGGCTGTGAAATTTGGGGCGATGGTGCTGGTGATGGAGAATGTTGTTGAATTTCTTTAATCTTTGCATCCATTTCTTTCAGCTTCAGTTGTCTCATGTAATAGTAAGAAAAAGGAGAAGAAGGAGAAGAGGAAGAAGCAGGTTGTAGAAAAAGTAGAAAACTCAAACACATTACAGAGAATGGTAAGAGTGATTTGATCTCCATTGCTGGTGTCTGGTTTCTGAAAAGAGTGGGTTGGGGCCAGTCTGATTCATGGAACAGGCGGTATTTATAAAGACCTGTTTTTCGAGCTATAAGCCTCGTAAAATGGGATAATTTCAACTAATGATATTTATATAAAATGTTATATTAATAAATAATCTTTTTAAATATGAGTGATATTATCAAAATAAACAATTAATATCATGAATTTACTTTATAAAATTAAACTATCTTTTTAAAATATCAAAAAAGAATTAAAAAATAGATTAACAATATATGCAAATTTATTCAATTATAAATATTATTTATGGTGCAACATTAAAATACAAAATTATAATAATATTAAAATATAATGTAGATGATTAAATACCGATGTACGCATATAATGTCAACTCATTCTAAAAAGACAATAACCGTGGAGTGATTATATAGGAACCAGCCGGCTCTAACTTCAAATGGAATCCGAACCGGCCATAAAAAAATCAGCCATGAACCGAAACTGACTGAAGCTCGGCCGGAAACGGCTGCTATATTATAACATATTAATAAAAAAGACATATTAACATTTTTAAAATGGTAAAACTTGGACGGAAATCAAAAGTTAGCCGGAAACTAAAGGCAAAAAGATAAACAGAAAGCATGAGAAAAGGAAAGATCCCATTTTTTAATAAAATTATTATTATTATTTTCTTCATCCAAATTATGCATATGATGGATATTTTTACTTTATTTTATATTGTTAGTTTAATTTGGTAGGATGCATCAGATTAGTTTCAATGGAGAACAGCTATAAGAATTAGATATTCGGATGCCGCCATTGAAATGAACCCATAAATGCTTCAACTATATATATATATATATATGCCAACTGTAAAGTTACAGTATTTGGGAATTGCTAATGAGATTTTCATGATACTTTCCCATCCTTTAAATTAATTTCACGTCTCTTTTGTACGCTGTTATTTGCTGCCATTTCAGTTCCAACTACACAATACCATTTTTGGGATTTTTTTCCTTAAATATCATTTATTACTTCATAATCTATTCCTTAATTCTGATCATATAAATCTATTTAATTAAATTATTATTTGATTAATTTCAATATTCTTATCTCATTTAAAATATCAACCCTAATTATTATCCTACACAAACAAAATTAAAGTTTGTTCAATAATGGCCATTTCTATACAAATATGTGAAAAATGAAAATGTAACTTTAAAAGTTTTCTATCTCTATTCTTCTTCATCTATATATTTAATTAATTTTTGATGTTTAATGTTGATTTGAGATAAATCAATGGTGATTAAGATCAATTATTAAATTGTAATTTTTAAAAATAATTATTAAAAATTAAGTTTAATACTCTCTTTCATATGATATAATCATATTATAAGTACATACTTGTTTCTATAAAAACTTATTTTTCTTCTAAAAATTTTGAATTATTTCAAAATCAGAAAATCATAATTATCAAATTTTAATTTTCTGACCTAATAAGAATGTAATTTTTATTATTTTTATTTTTTGAATTTTTCTGATCGAGTTATACTTGAATTTGGATAATTATGAGTTATTTTGATTTTTATTATTTAAAATACTCACAACAACTATCAAACATAAGTTTATTAAATATTTTAATTAATCAATTACAATTAGCAGCTTTATCAAATAGATCTTTAATATGATCTAAAAAACTATCTATAGTTTATGATTGCAAGCTTTTATGAAGTTAGATAAATTTACAAGGATTATGATATACAAAAATAATCAAATTAATCAAGATTTATAATATTTTTAAGATATCATAATTAATTCTTTATTTTAATCATAGTTTTATATTAAAGATATAATTATTCAACCCTAAATATAATAGATATAATTAAGTTATGTAAGATGGATTGATACTAATGCTTAACATCACTTATATTCAATAATATTATTTATTTATTTATTTTCAATAACACAATGCCCTCTTTAATTTGTAATATTAGTTTATTGTATTAAGATTTAATTATATCTAAAAAATTCTTGAAATTTTGAAGGGAAAATTTATTTTATTGAGTTAAAATTATTGATAAATCAATTATTTCATGATTTTGAAATAAATTCATGTTAAAATTAATGTTAATTAAATATTGAAAATTGAAAATTGACTTTAAAAAATCAAATTTAACTATTTTACAATTAAGTGTACTTTAAATTAATTTAAATTATTGAATTAAAAATTAAATATTTCTAAAAATCAAACCAATTAAAATATTAAAATCAAGTCCAACAATTAATAACAAATAAACTAAATTAAATCAAACATTTATTTAGATTTTTGACCGTAATTACTTATTTTGTAAATAATTACATGAATTTTTAAAAAAAAATTATATTTCAAATATAAATATTTATAAGTTGAATTAAAAAAATTTGTAGACAAAAATGAAATGAATGAAAATCTTATTTTTAATTAATCAAATAGAAAAACATGAAACCGATATATTTGATTAGTTCAATTCTTAATTTTTCATATTTACTCTAAATTCATTAAAACATGTAAAATATTAAATGGAGATATTTATATAAATAGGAGAAAATTCTAAGAATTGTAATTGTAATTTAGATAATTGTTGAGTTATACGAACAATAATAAAGATGGGTGAATACGACGTTATCATTTTTAAAGTCGGAAATCAAAAGATTGCAATAAACCAAAGGCAGAAGGTTGATTTGGAATATATTCCTGTCCAATTCATTTATTTATTTATTTTTATTATTTGGGGATTTTGTGTTCACATTTTTGACCTAATTTGGTAAAGTACATTAGATTCATCGGTGTATATAATGACAATTATGCCACTAATTATTGATATTTTCAATAAATAACATCTTTCCACAATAATTTAATTGAATTTTTTTATTAAATTTAATAAAATTTTGTGTAAATTATTAACTATCTATTTATATGTAAATATGATAATTGAGTTACTTTTTAATTTAATTTAAATAAAATTTAACATAATTTATATATTTATAAATTAATTTTTATGAGGCAGATGAGACGGCATTAATTGTAAAGACAAAATGGAATTCATTTTTGCTGGCAGAGTTTGAATAGATAAAAATCAAAAGATATATAATTACTGGCAATGGAATTCTTCCATTTCTATTTTTTTTTTCCCAACAATTGCATCGTCATTGTGACTAATAAAATAATAATCCACCATGAATATGGATATATATGTAGCCAATGGCTACTGGGTCATCTTGAACTTGTGAGTCACTGATTCACCGAGACGAAAACGCTTGCCACAACTGGAAAATCTGACTGAATCACGACCCGGTTATCAGAAACACTGCGTAGAGCATAATTAGGAAAGGTGGTTGAATTTGCATTTAGAAATGAGTATTGAACATGATTGATAAGGTTAGGAAATAATAATGTTGGACTAAAATCAACTGTCCATGAAATTCCATTCCCTTCAACAGACTCCCTTGCCACTGTTGCCCTTACTTTCATCCCCATCACATTATTCCTCTCCACCACAACTTGATCGATTTCCTTGAAAGGACCCTTCGATTCGTCCAGTTGAACGATGTCAATCCCTTTGTCAGACCCAGAAAACATGTTGTCGACAATGTTAACCCCTTTTGCGACGCCGTTAATCGACTTCAGAAGAACGAAACCGTCTCCTAGAAAGAAACTGTTCGTGATGGTAAGTTGGTTAGGGTCTTCGGCAACAATACCATTGAAATCTAGATAACAATTCACAATCCTTGTCTGAGTTTTGCCTGGCAACTTGACATAAATTCCTGTACCTCCAAAACCTGTAGCCTTATTGTAACAATGCACCCCGGAAAGTGTGTTTCCCTGACCTGAAATCATGACCCCTATACCAGCTGAAAAAATTACCACATCAGTAACAGCGTTATCATTCCCCATGAGGTTAATTCCGGTGCCCGAAAAGTTCCTTTCTCCTGAATCGCCTCCGGCCGTAATATGCTGACCAAGAAAGGAGTTCCGGATGTAGGTCTCGTGACCATCTTGGACTAGTATCCCATTAGTGCTGAAATGGGCAATGTAACAATTGTCTATGCTAGTCCTGAGTGAGTTTACGATCGAAATTCCTCCACCTCTATAATTGCAATCCAACATTAAATCTTTCAGAGTTATGTATTCATAATTATACGAGTCAGAAGTTCCAGATAAATCGATCAAATAACCATCTGTCGAAAAATTAGTTGATGCTTGCAATGTTCCTCCACTAATCTGTTCCACCATAGATTAAAAAATTTAATCAAACCAGATTTAGACATAATTCTAATTAGAACTATACTCGATATACTATTTGTAATTGAATTATCGAGCTATATTAATTATAATATACATAAATTTGTAAAAAATGGATATATTTTGATGGGTCAGCAGTTTGGTTCCGGCAGGATGCTTTTCAAAGAAGAAATGAAACAACTTCATGCTTAGGAAAAGAGAGCCCAAAAATGTTGAAAATATGACAAAAGGATTTCCAAAGTTTGAAGTTTAAAAAAGGAATAAATAATCTTTTTAACCCCTAAAGTTTATACAAGTATTTAAGCTTTATTATTTTATTTTTCGTATTTTTACATTCAATATAAATAAAAGAAATAGTAAAAATCAATTAAAAAAAAAGGCAGGGGTGAATGAAATAATTAGATAAAATGAACTTGGTGCAGGCCATGCTCGCATTTTCCAAGTCCATGTTAGAATTAGAAATAGGTAATCAAATGGTGAGAATTTTCTGAGTGAAATGTGATATTTCAACGTTGCATTGCACATGTTTCACACGGCTGTCTTGCCATGGACAAGCTTCATGTTCCAACAATAATTTTACTGGCTTTGTTTTTTTTTCTTTATTGATTTTTGGTTGTCAGTTATCATCTGTAAATAATTAAGCGACGAGCCACTTACCATAAAGTTTCCCACGCCAACAACCGGCATTCTCAGAGGTCTAGAAATCAAGTAAATGCCACCCTCAAGACTGATTTGGGTACCTCCAAGATTGGTGATCCCATTCATCAAGAACCCTGGAGATGTTGAATCCGTAAATGCCGATCCTATTGCTCTTACAAGCGCTTCTGTGCTATCATGTCTCCCTGTCGGATCAGCTCCGAATGATGTCACCCGAATCACTCTTGGACCGTTTAACCCAGGCTGTCGATAAACAATTCAAAACATTCTAGTCAAAGCTAAAAATATTCATCTAGATTACCTTCATCTCATGCATGGCTCATATCGATAAATGATGAAGTTGGGTTATCTTCTATTCATTAATCTAATACTGATTCAGGTGTAAACATGGACCAGATAAATACTTGCGCAAGATTATAAATTAATTGAATAACAGACCTCTGGTGGAGGAGGAGGAGCTTGGAAGATTGGAGAAGGAGCAGGAGATGGAGAGAAAGCCAACTCTCGGCGAATTAAAGAAGATTTAAACGAGTGCATCTTTCGGATTTGTGAATGGTAATCGCGATTAGAGAAGTGATAAAAAGAGGGTTCAAGGCCATCGACATGAATCATGAGAAAGCAACAAGAAACAGCCATGGATATGATGAACTGAATCACGAGAGCTACTTTTCCCATATTTGCTGCTTCCACAAAGTTTTTTCCTTCTCTCTTTGCCTTCAACGATGAAGAGTTAGAGAGAAGTTGTTGAGGGAAAAAACCAAACCATTAATATATATATATATATATATATATATATATATATATATATATATATAATTAAAGAAACAAATTAGAGAAACCAAAGATTTGATAAAAGAAGGAAGGAGAAAGAAACTAGGACATGGAAAGAGAAGGGCCTAACTAGAGATTTCGTAGAAATTTTAAATAGAATCATACAAATGGCACCTGTGGTTGGTTCTTTGTTTTATGTGTCGACTCTTTCTTTCTTTCTATTAGATTTCAGCATGTACATATCGAGACATGATTACATGGTTGATTTACAATCTTATGTGTTAAATCTTGATGGGTTATTGTAATAAATACTTGCAAGATTTTTAATGTTTCCGGGAGAGAAAAGTAAGCCATCGCCATTACCAACTTCTTACTTTAGGGGCCTTTGCAAGTTTGACAATGTGTAAAAGGTATTTTTCATTGTTTCATACCAAGTAGTTATGGCAGTTGTGTCTTGAAGGGAAATCCTTCTTATTGCTTCATTCTCACACTTGAGAAATTTCCCATGTTGCCCACCTCCATACAAACAACCAAACATCATTAATACATGCTTCCTATAAATTTCCTAAGGTTCTACTTACAGTAAACTCTTTTAAATGTAATTACTTTCAAATAAATAAAAGATGATGAGTTGGCTTGTTCTTAGCCATTGATCCAAACAAATACCAATTGAGTCAATTTGATTAGTTGTTTAGTTAATCAGTTAGGGCATGCGCCCTTCATTTGAGGGATGCTTACACTACATGACGGAATCAAAACATCATGATCCTCTTAATGCATTGTTACGATAAATTTTCATATTAATGAATGATTTTTGTTAATTTAAATGAAATGGTAATTTTTATATTATTTTTTAATTATTATAAAAATATAATAAATAAAGAATTTTCTAGTTTCATCACAATCTTGGGGAAGCTCCCAAAATCCGCCTTCAGTAAAATTGAAAACCCAGTGGACTATAGAAATTCGTCGCCCACGACTTTTGGTAGACCGCCGAGAAACCTCGCAGGCTCTACAGGCAAATCTTAATTCTCCTATAACGTAGGAATCACATCTGAATTTATGAATTGCTATTCTAATTATATATATATATATTTACTTTGACAACATCATTTACAACATAATTTTAAATTATTATTTTTTCTTAATTATTTTAATAACTTAAATTTGACCAATATCATTATAAATATTAATTAATTATGAGATAGTATTATGAATTAATCATAATAGTATATGAAAATTTTTACTAAACATTAAATATATATTAATTTAATATTAATTAATATATAAATAAGATTTATAATTCTATATGTTACACAACTTGCACAATGGGCACTATCATATACATCAGCCTCACCAATGATGGTGAAGAGCAGGTAAATTTGTAGGTGTTGTAAGCCATCATACTCAAATTATTTAATTATAAAAATAATCAAATTTATTTTATCTTTAATTTATTACATTTCTGATGTCTTTAAAATGTATATAAATGTAGGAATGTTAATGTGAGAAATATTCATTTTAAATCAAACATATATGAAGTGATTAAAATGTTAATTTTTATAAAATATATAAAAAAAATCAAATAAAATATGTTAAGTCAGAAAATGGGATGATGATCAATGAAATAAAAAGAAATTGATGAGAAGTAAATGGAGGAGGAATGGTGATATAAAGAAGGTTAGTTAAGGTTGTTATGATGGGCACTTCATCTTGAAGCAAGTGATCAACCTTTCCTTCTAACTCACACCAAACCTAACAAACTCCCCTAATTTTTTTTCATTTTATTGGTTCATATTTTTATTTTTATTTTGATAAAAAAATCAATAATTTCTGAAAAATGTTAAAAATATATAATTATATTAATTTCATAAAAGATATTACTCCGTAGTAGAATTGAACTATATACAAACTTTATCAAACCAACTTCAACTAAAAGCTTTTCAAATTTTTTAACATATCATAAATTTAAATAATTTTAATTGAATCTAATAAATATAAATTTTTTATTTTTTTATTTTTAGAAAACAAAAAAATTGTTAATAAAAGAATTATATTTCATAAATATCTATAATTTTATATTAATAATTAAATTTTAAAATATTTTTATATATTTAGATGATTATAAATTTATAAATTATATATGTATAATTAATTTTTTATACATAAAATTAATGAGTTATCAATTTTTTATTGAACTAGATTACAAGGTTAAACGAGTTAAATATTATATAACTTGAGTTTGAATAAATTTAAATTTAACCCATGAATGATTCAACTTATTTGCATATTAATTAATATTTTGACATTGAAGTATGCAGAAAGGAGTAATGTTTTATAAGAAGGGAGAAAACCCGCAACATACAAAATTAGTTGCAATTTGAGTTGTGCTATCTGCATGACCCTTAGATACGATTCCATACAATACAAAAATCTTTATAAAAATCATTTAAATTTAATGTCACGTTAAGATTCAAAAATACAATACAATTATTAAACTAATTACATTTATATTAATCATAATCCTGTAAAGTAAATAGATATAATTTATAAAAAAAAATTTTGTTTTATAAAATAATAAGAATCAGGGTTTCTTTTAACACACTCCGCATCGCCCGAGGCTCCATAGCCCATAACACTTGCGGATCAAAATTACTAATTCCAATCTCCAATGGGATAATTATCTTTATATTTTATTATAATAGTTTATAATTTTTGTAAAATTAATAATTTTTTTATAAAAATAATGATATTTCAATGAATTTAAAGTAATTTTTACAAATAAATTGGATAAATTTTTTTTGAAAATATTTAAATTGAAGTTTATGTAAATAAATATTAAGATGGTAAAAGTGGTTTGGATTTTTGGTGGTTTTTTAAATAAAATATTTTTCGTCTTATTTTATATATAGGTTTAAATTTTTGTGTATTCAATAAAAAATTATATAAAATATCTTTGGTAGTTTTTTTATATTTTTGATAGAGATAATTACTACAATTTCGTTTAATGGAGGGTTTTTTTCAAATTTAACAAAATATAATTTCATGTTTTTTAAAACAAATTATAAAAATAATGATTTTTTAAAATATTTATAAAGCATAGGCTTTAGGCTCTTTACAAAAATATATATAGAAAAATCTTTTAAAAATTATGAAAAAAAATATATTTAAAAGAAGTACACAAGTTAAAAAATATTAAAAAATAATAATATTTTAATATATTTTAAGTATTAAAAAATATATTTTAAGTATTTCAAATTAAAATTTTTAAATATTAATTTAGAATAACTTATTTTTTATATTTTAATCATTTTTAATTTTAAAATAAAATATATTATATATTAAAAATAAGAACTTAAAAATATAATAAAATTAAAAATATATTTTTTTAAAATTAAAAATTAAAAAATAATTTTGAAAAAAATTAGAAAAATAAATTTGTAATTTTTTTCTAGATAAACCTGTAAATAACTCTTTAAATTTTAATATAAATTTATTTTAATTTATAAAAAAGTTTACTTTTATTTCATATTTATTTTAAATTTATTATAACTGTAAAAGCCCATTATTTTTAAATTTATAAAAATTTCAAAAATCATTTATTATTATTTTTTAAAAAATTGTCTTATTAATGTATATGCGACTAGTTATTAATAACCCACCAATAACAATATCAAACAATTGAAAAAACAAGCAAAATCAAAACGCTGACCAGAGGTTTGTAGCATGAATAGGGGTGAAAACCACATTAAACATAACCACTTACTCGAAACTCAGATTCAATAAAAGTTTATTTAAATTTGTTTAGTAAAATTCGATTAATAAATGAATCGAACTCAAGTTAGAAAATATTCGATTTGTTTAAACTCGTGAGTCAGCTTGATAAGAAGCTCATGAACTAACTCGTTCATTTATGTATAAAAATTTAATTTTAGGTATATAATCTATAAATTTATAATCATATAAATGTATAAATTGAATTATTGATATAAAATTATAAATATCTATAAAATATAATACTTTTATTAATATTTTTTTAAAAAATAAAAAAAATATTAAAATTTATATTTATTAGGCTCGTTTAAGGTTCGATTAAACTCGTTTAAGTTTGTAATACATCAAAAATTTTGAAAAATTCAGCTTGAGCTTAACTCGATTATAAATAAATCAAGCTTAAACTAGATAAAGCTCAACTCAGCTCGATTGAAATTGACTCAGCTTTACTCATTTATTTACATTCCCAAGTATGAGTGAAGTATGGGATTCTCCGAAACCATGCCTAAGCAAGCAATGCCTCTAAGCTAAACATGAGACAAGAGTGGAAAAAAAAAAACAAGAAAAGAAAAATGGAAGTGCACTTTTGGGTATACTCATTTGTCAAGAAAAAGAGAACCCATTATAGTGAGGTCATAGTATAGCAAAGGGATGTGGAAGATGAAAGCAAGAAGAATATAAGTATAGAGCATTTTAGACCTCCCAACATGTCCCAATTCTTACCATAAAGCTGTCTTTTTAATTCATAGGCTTTGAATGGTTCTTCTCCTCTCTTTTCATCCAAGGGTGTAGCATTTTTCATGGATGATGGACATTTAGTACAAATTCTTCTATTATTTGTTTATTTTCTCTTTCATAACTTTTCCTTTCAATGTAATAGATTATTTTGAAAGATCATAATAATTGAATTATTTATGATTTTTTGGTTGTTTTTTTATTACCTTTTATAAACCTTCATGCATCTTATCCTGATAGATCTGTTTTGTTATTTTTTAACAAGAAATTCCACTCAAACTCTGCTTTGCAAGTGCCGGCGCATAAATTATCCCATTTAACCATCCATGCTTTCCTCTCATAATTCATTTCCAAGGTAAGCAAACATAATATATATATTTATAATTGTTATAAAATCTAAAATTAGGTTCGGATTATAATTTAAAAAAATTAATCTAATTAAAACATGATATATAAATCAGTTCATAACATATCAAATTTAATATGTTAATTCATCTTAATAATATAATAACATTACGTTATATTATTTTATATTATACAAACATTTTATATTAAATTAATTTAGATAGAATATAAATTAATAATTATATCAAATAAATTATATTTAAATTTAAATTTTAAATTAATAAGAGTAAGAAATGAATATCGTTTCCCCATTAAGAAATACTCAAAAAAAACTTTAATTACTACAATTGGTATAATACTGAATATATTTTTAAAAAAATATACACCGAATACATAGCAATAAAATGGTTATTAAAAAATAGAAAGGAAATTATTTTTTGAGAATAAGCATTTTACCCACTTGAAATATTTTATTTTTCAATGGAAAAAGAAGAAATACAAAAAATGTTATTGTTTCTGTTTTGTCTTCGTCGTTCAGACAATCATAAAATTAATATAATTCATGTTTTATAATTTAATTAAAATTCCCTGTAGCAGGTAAAAATCATATTATTTTTGTTTGGTTTCTCGATCAGAAAGAGTGGTAGGCTCTGCACACTTTCACCGTTGACGTGATGGTAATTGCATTTTTAATTAATATTCAGGGATACTTTTAAAAATACCAGAAATTGAAAAAAAAAATTATAAAAATTATTAAAATAGAACCTTTTCAAGGTTTAAGGTTTAGATTTATTTAATATTTTATTTAATGTAATTTTAATATAATTAAGTAAACATAAACATACGAATTAATCAATTTAATAAATTTCTTAGCAATTAAATTCATATAATAACTTGTCCAAACATTTTTATCGAGTTATTTATTTAAATTACGAGTAAATGTTCGTTCAATGATGTCTAATATTTTTAGATATTAATTATTAATCAATTTGACATTTGAATTATTTTTAAATAATAAATTGTTAAATTAACATTGACAAATTCAAAATTAAAAAGGAAGTTAATTCACTTGAAAAAACAAAGCAATAATAAAGCTGTGTAATTATAGCCGTGGTTCTGAAACCTGACCCGTCAGCTTAGATTCCTTGAGTCGGTTGATTGACTCGAGAAAGCACTCAGTCTGATAGTGGTTTACTCAGGTTAGTCAGTTAGACCTAAAATGACGTGGCAGCTCTTGAAGCTAATACCAGTAAGTTATAAATTAATTCATACACACATTGTTATTGCACTAATCACATCTTCACAATAATTTTCTTAACTGTAAAGAATAATCCACTTATCAACATATCCTAATCATAACTTTAAATTAATTTATCTATAACTAATTAATCAATCAATCAATCAATTAATTAATTATGAAGCTAATCATAATTAATTAATTAATCAATCCTAATTTAATTTGAAAATATTTAAAAAATTCTGAATTTAAGCCCAACAACATTTAATTTAAAATTATATGAAATGTGGGTAGAAAAATTGCTCAAATCAAAAGCTTTAGTAGTAATTACTTTTGGAACTGTGAGGATTAAGACATAATGTCGTCATTTTATGGAGTATGGTGTACAAGTGTCATTCTTCAAATCCATCCTTTTCATCTTGCATGGCTTTACATGTCGCCACTTGAAATTCTTTGCTCTCTGTCATCTTATAAATGTTCTCCACCAAACTCCATTTCCATGCCATCTCTCACCTTCCACCACCATTCCTTTCCCTCTCTTTTCTACCTTTCTTTTCCTTCTCAGTCTCAAGCAATGAACAAGCCAAGAACAATCTCTTCTCTCGTTCTTGTTATTTATCTCCTTCATCTTCTTCCTCTTTTAGCTACTTCAGGTTGTACATGCCTTGACCAAGAAGACCCAATAATGATACGATCAGAAATTGATGAAAATTCCAAGACCCTGAAATATAAACTGGTGGCAGTTGCTTCCATCCTGATAGCAAGTTCATTAGGTGTTAGTATTCCAATTTTTGGCAAGAAAATTCCATCTCTGAACCCAGAAAGCAACTTGTTTTTCCTGATAAAAGCATTCGCAGCAGGTGTAATTCTGTCGACCGGGTTTGTTCATATTCTACCAGATGCTTTTGATAGCCTAACAAGTCCTTTGCTTGAAGAAAAACCATGGGGTGAATTCCCTTTTTCAGGCTTTGTTGCCATGGTTTCTGCTATTATCACCATGATGATTGACACCTTTGCTACTAGTTATTATAAAAGATCACATTTTGATATGAAACCTTTGTTGCCGGTGAGTGGAGATGAAGGAGAAAAACATCAAGGTCATGTTCATGTTCATACTCATGCATCCCATGGCCATGCTCATGGCTCCGCTCCTGCTTTTATTTCCCATGAGGATACTGAGCTTTTAAGGCATAGGATTGTTTCGCAGGTTTTTGTTTTCTTCTTTTTCTTTCTGTTTTTCCTCATAATTTTTGTTTATTATAATGAAATAATTGGACGGCAGGTGTTGGAGTTGGGAATAGTAGTTCATTCAGTGGTGATTGGGATTTCTCTTGGAGCTTCCCAAAGCATTGACACCATAAAGCCACTAGTCGCAGCGTTGACTTGCCATCAATTCTTCGAAGGCATGGGCCTCGGCGGTTGCATTTCTCAGGTTCCCATCAATTTTTCCCCGTCACTCCCATTTCCTATTTTTCCTTTATTATTATGTTCTCTTCGTTTTATTTTAACTATTTTATCAATACTGAAATAGTATATCGTTTTGGGTTAGTGCAGGCAAAATACAAGTCAAGAGCAATAATAGCAATGGTGTTGTTTTTCTCATTAACAACACCAATTGGAATCGGAATTGGGATAGGGATATCGCAAAGCTACACTGACAATCCCAAAATAGCTCTCATCGTTGAAGGAGTCCTCAACTCTGCTTCTGCTGGGATACTAATTTACATGTCTCTTGTTGATTTACTTGCTCAAGATCTAATGAACCCTAAATTGCAAACCAATTTCAGGCTTCAGCTTGGTGCTAACCTTTCGCTTCTTCTGGGTACTGCTTGCATGTCCTTGTTAGCAAAATGGGCGTAAACCCACCTCTCCCTCTCCCTCTCCTTCCCGCCTTGCCTTTTGTTTTACAGGGCTCGTTTGGTTTGAGTTGGACGTAATTCTTTTGATTCTCTTTTAGTTGAATCCAATTTTGTGTAATGAGTGTTCCAAAGCCGTTGCCTTCATGACAACTTTCTTGAGCTTGAAACTATGAGGAAGATGGCAAGTTATCTGAATTCCTATTACAGCAATTATGTTCGGTTTAGCTCTATACCATAATTATTCATTCATTTCTATAACTTGGTTCTTGTTTTTGGATTGAAATTTTTTTAAAAAAAGCTACTAAAATTCCATTCATAGAGTATAATTATTAACTAAAATCAGAAATATATATTCAAAAGTATTTTTAAATTTTATAAATCAACTACAATATTTTTATGAGAATCTTAAAATAATTTTTTCTAATCATATAATTAATAAATTGAGTTAAAAATTTTCTTTATCAATTTTATAATCAACTACATTTTCATGTTTTTGTTTATAAAACATTTTAATCTTTCAATTTTAATTTTTTCTATTAAAAAGTCCCTTAATTTTGATAATTTCAATTTTATATCAGATTCTTGTAAATTTGATCGAAACGAAAACGAACAAATTCATTTTTAAAAAAAAAAAAATTATAACAACAGTGAATTGTACGGGTAGCCCACAACTTACAAGTGGATGATACCCTAACTCTACGGCGTCGTTTTTTGCAGAATCCTTTTAAACCAAAACGACGTAGTTTGCCACTGAGTTTCGCCTCTGTTCTTCCCTCGAAATCAGAAGCTTCATACTGTACTTTGCCTTCAATGCCAAATCAAACATAAATCAAAGACGATCGTTCAAAGGGAGCAACAGTAGTATAAACAGAAAAGGTATAGTCAATAATTAATATTTTTAAAAAATTATTCCTCGTTTTGCTATTTTTAAGTTATTAGCATGACAATCATCACGAGAAGATTTTCGACTATCAATTTTGAATGTGATCAATTAATTCTGTTTGAATTATATGCTTTTGTTGATTGTATATACAAATTTTCTGTTCATTCAGTGTGAAACCCTTCAGTATATTTAACTCGACGCTTATTGCTGTCGTTTGCTATAAATCAATTCTGTGCACACAAGATGTTTGATAAAATGTTAGTTTGCAGAAAATTTTACATCAGCTTTGTCTAATAATGATCTATGCTTCTCCTTTTACTTCTTCTAAAGGTGGTCGGCAGGTGGCAATGGCAGCAGTGATAAACAAGTTCATTGTCACCTCATTGTTCATGATTATAGCTCCTGTTTCAATCCTTTATGCATTTAACAATGGCATGTTACCCGGTAAGATTGTTTGATCAATGTTGGTTTTGTTGGGAAGTGTGTGGACAAACAAACGTAATTCTATTGAGGGATATAGTAATGATAACACCTGACAGGTGTTGCAATATGATAATTTGATGATGATTTGATCCGGGATCCTACATGATAGGCTAAGTGTATTTAATAATTTATCGAAAACAAGTTTGTGGCTGAAAGAGGAATATAAATTTGAATAGGGAGAAGGGAATTTCTTCATTCTTAATGAGATGATGATGATGCTGACTCCTAGCTGTACTCGTTTTCATATATATTTTTTTGTTATTGAATAGCCACTAAATTTGAGACTAAGGCTTAATTATGTTGCGGTGAGTGTATCAAACGCAAGAAATGCAAGAAATGAGGGTAAAATAGGGCTCCCTTCTCAAGCGTGCTGGAAATAGTTTTCTGCACATTGTTTGTTGCCCCACTAAATTTATCTGCATGCTAAGCCTTCAGGTCAATAATCTATATTCCCTGAATTGGCAAACAATGCTAATTTGCTTAGAATGGCTATTATTATTTTTTATTTTGTACTTCAAACTTATGTGCTTAAATTTATGGTTTGAAACAGGTATAAATCATTTAGCTCCTCATACATTGACTCTGTTGAGTGGACTTGTTGCTGTCGTGTCAGTAAACGTAGTTATTGCATTCTACATTTATATGGCATTGAAGGAACCTTCAGGCAAACATGAACCGGATCCAAAGTTTGTTGCGGATGCGAAAGCTAGTGTGACTCCATTAGCTGGTAAAGCTGAGGACTGGCCGCATTACCTAAAGAAAGAAGAGTAGGAGTTTGAAGCCTAAGCGCCAGGTGTCGTTCTCCCTTCCAGTCCTGCAATATCTAGTTTTGAGTTCAGTCGATCTCAAAATGCCATTCTACCTGCAAAAGTCTGCTTTCCGATATTCTTTTCTTGAGGGTGGGAATTTCAAATGGGAGTCATGGACACGACGCACAAAAGACATAAAATCAAAGTGTTTGAGTTTAGAGTAACTGTGTTTACATTAAAATCATGTGGACTTGTTGATGATATGAAAATACAAGTCATAACTTATACAAGAAATTTAATATAACTTAGGATATCAATTTGCTTGTCCTTTTAATCATGCATCGTGAAGTAAGCAAGCAATGTCATGAAATAATTCGAGAATATGCCAGACACATAAACATTAACTACGAACCATGTTTTTATTTTTACATTTTAATTTTTTTTCTTAAAGTTGACTATGATAACTGAACTTCCAAATTCTAGATCATCTCATATTTTAATTAGGGGGTTTTGTAAAAAAATAAAATGGAAAATAAAAATCATATATTGCTTTTCATTACTTTCCGTTGCATTTAACCATAAAAGAGAGAAATAAATGATGATATTGTGATCTCAGGCGTATGAACGAACCCACGTGCAATCTTGTATCGTAACCGCCGGTTTCTTCCCAAGCTCAGCATCTTGGAAGCTAGCTCTCCACTTGTCAATGCTCCGATCTCTCCGATCCCGGCGGCGTCCCCGTCGCGGAGCTCAACTATGCGCAGTCATTTCAGCTCTTCTCCTTCTCTTCTCCGTCTCTATCCTCTACACCCGTCTCTCCTCCTCTCCCCACCACCGCATTGTCCATCAAAACGAAGCCGCCTCCACAATTATCAACCAGAATCCCCTTCTCTCCGATGACAGCTCAACCGACAGTGATACCGTAGTTGACAAGATTGACGAGCTCGACACTTTCGAAGAACAGAAGGAACCAACTGGCTTGGGAAATGATGATAATTCTGAAGACTCATTTCATGATGAACAGGGTATGTTACGAACCCAAATCAAGAAATCTCAATTTTCTTCTTCTGGGTATTTTGTCGACCACATTACTGGATCCATTCGTAGAGCTTTCAATAATAAAAGATCAATTGATGAATGGGATTATGATTCTAATTCTTTTGGCATTCTAGAGGATAATCAAAAAATTAAGACCGCGTTTGGAAGTGACGATGTTCCTATTGATGAGGAAGTGAGGAGGAAAGTGACTGAAGTTGATGGGGTTGAAGATGCGTTGTTGTTGAAGATTGGGAAAAGGGTTTCTCCTTTAAGAGAAGGATGGGGAGATTGGTTTGATAAGAAAGGTGATTTCTTGAGAAGGGATAGAATGTTTAAGTCAAATTTGGAGGTTTTGAATCCTTTGAATAATCCTCTTTTGCAAGATCCTGATGGTGTTGGGCTTACTGGGTTGACTAGAGGGGATAAAATAGTGCAGAAATTGTTGTTTAATGAGTTTAAGAAGAACCCTTTTGTTGTTAAGAAACCTTCGAGGGTGTTAAGGACTATTTCCCCAGAAAATGAAGTGAAAGATAATAGTCATGATGTTGGAATTAGGAAGAGAGGCAGTAATTCTAATGGTGAGAATGGGATTAAGATGGTGGAAAGGCGGATTTTTGATGAGAGTGTGAATGTTGAATCATATGGTAAGAGAGTAAATAATGAAAAGCGAGATGTGATTCAAGGAGACGATTTAAGTAATAATATAAAGGATTCCAATGTGAATTTTTCAAACGAGGATAGGAGTGCTGGTGAAGTTAGGAAAATGGAGGACAGAGAGAAAAAGGAAGCTAAAATAACACCAAGGAAGCCTGAGGAGTTGAGTTATATATATCCTGATGGTAAAAGATGGGGTTACTTTCCTGGTTTGCATCCTCATTTATCTTTCTTAGATTTTGTAGATTCCTTTTTCAGGAAGGGGAAGTGTGATATGAGGGTGTTCATGGTGTGGAATTCACCTCCATGGATGTATTCTGTCAGGCACCAGAGGGGACTTGAGAGTCTGTTGTATCACCACAAAGATGCTTGTGTTATTATGCTATCAGAGACAATTGAGTTGGATTTTTTTGCAGGAACCTTTGTAAAAGATGGGTAGGAACTCATGTCGGGATTTGTTTTTCTTGATTCTGTGGTTAAATTTGCAATTTAAATTGTTTTGTGTTGCAATTTCTCTTTTACAGGTATAAAATTGCTGTTGCTATGCCAAATCTTGATGAATTGCTGAAGGATACACCAACCCATATATTTGCTGATGTTTGGTCTGATTGGAGAAAAACAAAGTTCTACCCAACACACTATAGTGAGCTTATCCGGCTTGCCATTCTCTACAAGTGAGCTTACTTTATTCCCTACAATTTTTGAAGCACAATTTCGATTGCCCGGTTTCAATATTTAGTGCCATGAAGCATTTTTTTCTCTTTGGAAAGCTACTCTCAAATTATGTTTAAGAGAGAGGCTAACAACTGCTACATACAAATTGAAATTGATTGTAAAAATTGCTACTTAGATGTATAGGCCCATATTAATAGGCCAGCTGTTCTTTTTAAGTTAAGCCTGTCAGACAGAGAGGAGAAGCAGAAATAAACTTTTTCTGACCGCAGTTCACTCTTTACAATCGAAGGTCATTGATCAAATCATAAAATGTGAGAGAGGCTTTCAGTTCCCAGCCTTAGACCTTCTGTTTAAGCAAGATGTATCAAATCATATGGTGGTTGGAGTTTGGAGCTATAGCAACTCCACTGGGCTCAAAAGAGTGTTCAGCAAACTAATGATAGTCGTTGTATAAATAGGGTGTTGCAACCATCTTGCCAAAACCTATTAGTTTGCCCTAGGTCTCAATCTACTCGACTCACTTACCTCTCAACTTTCTTGCATATTTTCCATGCGGGATTTCCCAGAACTAAAGATGCACCAGGGCATCTTTATTCATCATCCCAAGCAATCCTAAACTTGGATTCCCTTTAATAACTTGATTCTAAAGGGGGATAATTCAGACCATGAAAAATAGGAGGCCTCAACACACATGGAATAATTGCAAAAGGATGCTTGTTGATCCCTTAATCCAAAGCGATCCATCTTTTATTTGCATATTATCCTTTATTTTGAACAATTTCTGCAGATGCAATTTGACAGGTTTCCTTCAGCTTTTATTATGTTTGATGTTGTAATATGTGCATCAATTGTTTGATTTTGCAGATTTGGTGGTATATATCTTGATTCTGACATTATAGTTTTAAATTCATTGTCTTCACTTAACAATACTGTCGGTTTGGAGGGTGAGATTGCTGGAAGTTCTTTGAATGGAGCTGTGATGGCATTTAGAAAGAACAGGTACTCGTGATTCTTGCTTTATTTACATGTGGATAGTTTAGTGTCTAGCAGCAAAATTTTTTTGAGTTAACTTTGGACAACGTTTGTTGTATAGAAGCCTATTTCCATACGAAAATGATGCTAACTTTGACAGATGAATGATGGACCTTTCAAAGCTTCCCTTCTGTTCTCCCTGCCACTTCCCCTTTTCTGAATTTGCCCCTTTCTCAGGACCCTTTCCCCACAGTTATCCAGAAACAGGATTGCTATTTTTCTCAATCGAGAATCATTGTTCTCCTTGTGGTTATTTCTTTTTCTTAATTAGTTTAGAAGCAAGGAAGGCAAATTTCAGGAATGTAGTTAGTTTTCTTGGCCCTTAGCTTCCCTCTGAGTTAGTGGATTGCTTCTCTCTGCACAGTCCATTCTTGTTGGAGTGCTTGAAGGAGTTCTATATGACATATGACGATACCCATTTGAGATGGAATGGCGCTGACCTTTTGACAAGAGTTGCTCGAAAATTCTTAAATACAATGGATAAATCCTTGAAGCAGCTGGAATTGAAATTGCAGCCTTATTACATTTTCTTCCCAATTAGTTCACAAGATATTACAAGGTATTTTTGAATTCTTTTGTTCTTTTTAGTGTTCTTGCATTAATTTATTCATTTATCTGTCACAATATGTTGAATAGAAAATTTTGCAGAAGATAAGAATTGCCATATTTTTCCCCCTCAGAAATTGGTTTTGCAAAAATGAACAATTTAGGTTCAACCAATCTGATTTCTTAGAAGCTTTGGAGATTGTTAGAATTCCCAAATCAAACCCATTTTGTGACTAATGTTGCTTGCAGAAGGTTCTTAAACGCTTTGAATTGCGAAACAAAATGGACAGATGGCAGTTCAAACTATGAAGTTTCAATTTAATGATTTTATTGCAAAACCTAAAATACAATGCATGAATAACACAATTAACAAGCTTTCTCATGTTGCAAACATAACCAAAGCAGTCCGGGTGTGTTATATTTCTAGCATTCGGCCAACTCTAGCAAATTGGGATAGTTCAGATTTAATGAATTCGGGTGATGATCATGATTGATGATGTAATGTAATTGAAGTATTTGTTTCTTAGTGGTTTAAACATTGCTGTTTACGTTTTCATCCTACACTCTTCCAGTCAATAACAGTATCCTTTATTGCTCTGTTCAAAAAGGTGAGATAAACATTAATGTTCTGCTTCCACAGACAAACTTAAGTGACATTCTTTCTTACTAACTAGTGTACATATGCAAATGCTTCAGATTTGTGGTAGTTTTACATGGTTAATACCTTATTCTTCGAACATGCCTTAAATTTGCATTTAAATCGTTTGCAGTTACTTCACCACTCCAGGAACAGTGACCGAGAAGGCTCAACAGGATGCTTTGTTCAGTAAGTTAGTGAGCGAGTCATTAACATTTCATTTCTGGAGCAGCTTAACATCTGCCCTCATTCCTGAGCCAGGCAGTCTGGTGGCCCGACTTCTTAACCGACCCTGTATTCATTGCTTTGATGTGTTGTAATTTTCACATAATTTGTAAGCTTTGTTGCAATCTAGTCTCCCAAAAACGAAGTGAAGAAGTGGAGAAGCATCCAGACTTCAAACGAAGAACATGTATCGTTACCAGCAGTGATTCCTGAAAATTGTAGGTTAAGCCGGTTCATATAGCGGTGAAGAAGTCAGTTTCTGGGAGCAAGCTTGGAGAGAAGTTTTACATTAGGTTCCAGGGTGGGGCTGTATAGAAACATGTATGATGTAAAGAATATATAGTTCACCAGAATCACAAGATGCTGTATCAATGGAGGAAAACATTCCCCAGGAATTTGATATTTATTGTGCCTTACTTGGTGCTTCAGACCAATTATGTGCTGCGATCGCTGTAGACATGCTTGTCTAAACATAGAATAAGTAGGTCCACTGATGTAATAATTTAATATGAATCGATGTTATTTGTATGATTGGGGCTATACATATTTTTTAAGAAATGAATTATAATAAATAATATATTTTTTAAGAAAAAGTGAATAAATTCACATTATATTAAAATTTTAAAAATCAAACAATTAATATAAAATAATTATAAAAGTATTTTTTTTAATTACAAAACGATTGGTGGAGAAGTAGTTATTTGTAGCAGCCTTGAGAGTTGGTGAAATCGAACAAAAAGAAAAGAAAAATGATTGTAATTAAAAGAGTGGAAAGATTATGATCACTTGTTTATTGAAAACCCATAAAGCCAGTTAGCATTTTCAAACCCACTACATCTTGTTTCTCTGCCAGATCATTTTCAAGGTAACTACCCTTCACGGTTAACCATTTCTTTTTATCAGTTTTTTGGGTTGCTTTTCTGAATTGTTTAAAATGATTATGATTATTGTTATGTGCTTGATCCTTGGAAACATGATCCTTTCTAGTTTAATCCAGCCAGCTGGCTCGAAATTCATATACAAATTTTGATTCTTTCAGTTTCAGAATATTAACATAATCTACAGGTTTGATTCAGTTCAATCCAGTTATGTGCTTGTTTAGCTGTCTTTTTACTTTCTACTGCAAAAGTAATTGCCATGAAAACTGTTTACCTTGCCAAGTTTGCAGCTTTTAGATCTTTTGGATGTCAAGACGTTGTTAATGGTTCTTGTTTTGCCTCGAATTTATGCAATTATTCAGAACCATCTTCAAATGGCTCGATCTGCAATTGATGAATTGTCGGCCACTGGGGCGTTTCAGAGAAGTGCCTCAACGTTTCGGAATTTCATTTCAGGAGATCGAAATTCGCAGTTTCCAGCTGAATCTGGAAGGTATCATCTTTATGTATCCTATGCCTGTCCATGGGCTTCCAGATGTCTTGCTTACTTGAAGATTAAGGGACTCGACAAGGCCATCGGTTTCACGGTAAACTTTACCATGAATTTTGTATTCTAGACCTACCCACGGTTCATCAACTGCTTCTTCCATTCAAGAACTGCTTGTTCACGTTCATGTTTACACTCTAATCCTCAAGTGCAATAACTGGAGTGATCTCCTTTATTTTCTTTCCATTTCGCTTGTAGTCTGTCCAACCCGTGTGGGAAAGAACCAAGGAAACCGATCAGCATATGGGATGGGTGTTTCCTGCTTCCAAGACGGGTGAACTGGGTGTTGAGCCCGACCCTTTTAATGGGGCAAAAAGTATACGTCAGCTTTATGAGCTTGCAAGTTCTAATTATGCTGGAAAATATACAGTACCGGTATGCTTAAAGCTGATCTTTCCTATTTTTTTATCTTTATTTCCTTTAACTGGATGAGCTGCATTGTTTACCTTTGATATGATAGGTTCTGTGGGATAAGAAGCTCAAGACGATTGTTAATAATGAGAGTTCGGAAATCATTCGTATGTTCAATTCTGAATTTAATGATATAGCTGAGAATGCAGCGCTGGACTTGTACCCTCCCCACCTGCGAGTTCAAATTGATGAAACTAATGAATGGATATACAGTGGGATAAACAATGGTGTTTATAAATGTGGTTTTGCAGGGAAGCAAGAGCCTTACGAGGAGGTTAGCTTTGTTGTGTAATGGGGTGTAATTAGGCCAAACATCACTAATTGGTCTGCAAATGATTAAAGTTTCGTTTCGTTCTTCTGCAGGCTGCAAAACAGTTGTATGAAGCTCTCGATAGGTGCGAGAAGATACTTGAAAAGCAACGTTATATATGTGGAAGCACTCTTTCTGAAGCAGATATTCGGTTGTTCGTGACCCTTATAAGATTTGATGAGGTACTGCACGTCTCTCTTATCTGTTTGTGTCATTTGGCATAGAACTCTCCCTCCCTTTCCTCTCTTGTGCTATAGAGTAAAGCTGAAGAGCCATTTGAGGTTGTTTGAAGAAATACTATCATAGAGAGTTGCTTCTTGGCATGATTGCATTGTATCAAATGAATCAGATTTCTTTCTTCTACAGGTTTATGTGGTTCACTTCAAGTGCAACAAGAAGCTTCTAAAAGAGTACCCGAATTTGTTCAATTACACCAAGGACATTTACCAAGTTCCTGGTATGAGTAGCATTGTAAACATGAAACACATCAAGAGGCATTATTATGGAAGTCATCCATCAATAAATCCATTCGGGATCATTCCTCTTGGTCCGAATATCGACTTTTCATCGCCCCACGACAGAGATAAGTTTGACAAGTAACTGGCATGGCATGTATGCCTGTTGCTTGCACTCAAAGGAAACGGTGGATATCGTTATAGTAAGCAATCAACTAATAAAGAGCTCATCTTGCGGGTAGCGTGTGTGTAGCATCAAATGTGTGGTTTCTCTCAGAACGAACCTGGAAAATAAAGTTGTGTTTAGTTTGAATAAATTTTATGAATTTTGTAAAATTTTTATATACTAATGATAAGATTTCATTAGAAACGAAATGAATTTTTCAAAGAATCATTAACAAATACTAAATTTCAAATAACTTATGAATAAGTGTAATTGTAATTTTACTGAAAAGAATCTTCAAATTGACCCTTGCACTTGTTGCATATTGTCAAGTAGTCCTTTTGAACCTGTCTTTAACTAGCTTACAAAGCTTAGTTGATGCCTTTCTGTCCGGTTGAAGGAATGTCTGGTCATCCGAGCTTCCTATGAAAAACATGTCTGTCTTATATAATAAATATTGTTGTACAAAGAAGTTATTATTTTATTATTAAAATAAATTATTATAAATAGCAGAATAATTATTATTAATTATCTTATGCGCCTATTTAAATACTAATGTTAGTGAAATGCAACATCTATCAATCAGCTAAATGAAACACCTTCATATTATATCATCTGCAAGCTCACCAAGAAAAACCACTAGACACAACAGAAAATATCCAAATAAAGATCGGACAATAGAAAAAAACAAACCGAAAAAAGGAAGAGAACTAAAATAATTTCCAATCAGAAAGATTATTATCATTCTATTAGTTGACAGAAAGCAAAGCTAACCAGAAAGGGGTTTTTTCCTGAAAAAAATGCTGTTGCTTCTCCGGAGATCATTCAAAGAAACAGGATGCCCCCTTTCAGGGTCCAACCCCGCTCACATTCAGAATTAGTCAATGCCTGTGGTTTGAGGTTGGATACCGGATGGTATTAACCAGGAAAAAAGAAGAAACACTATGCACTACCAAGAACATAACATGATGACTTGAACTTGGTCCTTGAACTTGACTCACTACGAAGGGTAAATAACTTCTAACAAGATCAATAATCAGGATGCAGATCCGAATCATACCATTTACCTTGAAAACTTCTCCCTGTCATGGGGTGATATGTTTAAGGACATACCGTAAGTTTTACCAGTCCAAATGATGTGGCAGGAGAGATGAGGTGGACTTGATAATGTGGCATGAGAGGAGAGTTAACCGCCAGTTTAACCGGCTACATATCAAATCTCCCTGGAAAATGCATATTTGTAACAAAAAATATTTATATATTATTTAGAAGTAAGTAATAATTGAAAAATTATTATTTTATATTAATAAATTATATAATTATATTGTAATCATGATGAAATGATTACTTGAAACTATGAATAATAGTTTTTGGAATTGTAATTATAAAAAAATAATAATTTATATTTTTAATTTATAATGATTATAAAAATAATAGATGATAAATTTAATATTTGACAATAATGTAATCTTTAATATTAGATGATATTAGTAGAATTTATATGATTATTAATAATATTAGTATGAGTAGTATTTGTATAATTGTAATAATTATTATTATTGGTGTTATTATTTTATAAATGTTATTAATAATATGATTAATAATAAAATGATATAATATTATTATTAAATTATTAATAATTTTTGATATAAAATGAAATATTATATTATAATTATGAAAAAATGATTACATATAAATATTAATAATAATTTATGAAATTGAGATTATAAATAATAATAATTTATAATATTATTTTTTAATTATTATAAAATTGATGATTAATAATTTTAATATTAATAATAATATAATATTTAAGATTAGATTATATTAGTAGCATTTATAATAATAATAATAATAATAATAATAATAGTAATAATAATAATAATAATATTATTATTAGAAGTAGTATATGTATTAATTATTATTATTGTTGTTGTTATGTTTTGTTAGTATTATGTATCATTATTATATGATTAGTACTTATAAGTATAAGTAGTATTTAGTAAATTTCTAATTTGGTGTGAATTAAAAATGATTAGATGTAATAATTAAAAATAAATTATTAAATTGAGAATGTAAATCAATTATTTAGTAGTAGTAGTATAATTATTATTTGTATATGTAAAATAATTATGATTTAGATATTAATAGTAGTAATAATTATTTATTTACGATTATTAGCATTTATTAAGAAATAATTTATAATTAGTATGATTTATTATTAGTAGTAATATTGTTATTATTATTTATTAATAATATTTAGGTTATTATTGTTATTAGTTTATAAATGTTAGTATTGTTAATATTTTATGTAAATTATTGTTGGTATATATTATTTGTATGAAAAATTAATGTTGTTGTTCTTAAAATTGTATTAAAATCAATATTGGTAATTATTGTTTGAAAAAATATTTGATATTAATTGTTAGACCTTAGGTTTTGATTGTTGAGTCACGCGTGAGTCAATTTAAATTATTTGCAAATTTTCTAAGTGTTTTTAATGTGGTACGGGCGTACCAAGTTTGGTACAGGCGTACCAACAATTGTTTATACGTGGTACGATCATACGGTTGGACGTACCAAGTGTGTATTGTTTCATTGAGTTTGGTACGGGCGTACTATTGGGTGGTACGACTGTATGCCAACTCGCGAGAATTTAGTTTGTCAGGAAACCTGCCTCGGTACAGGCGTACCAAATGGTTGGTACGATCGTACGCGAACTCGCAGGAAAATTGTTTGTTAGGAAACTTTGGTTGGTACGGGCGTACCAAGTGATGGTACGGCCGTACCACAGTTCCCTCCCAATTTCTAACGGATAGTTTTGAATCCGTACGGGCGTACAAATATAGTACGGCTGTACGTAACTTAGAAATTAGGTTTTAAAGTCTGAGAAACGGCTAGTTTTCTAAGAACAACTTTCATACTTTCATTCCTAACGAAAATATACTTGCAGAGCATTAGTATTTGAACAATATTCATCTGTCACAAGTAAGTTTCAAGCTTGTTTCTTCAATTGCTTTTTGTTTGTAATCCTAATCTTTGTGGGATTGGTGTGAGATTAATCCATTGGGGATTAACTTGTATTTTGAGTTATTTGTGAGATTGAAATTGTAAAGGTTAGAGTGTAAGCCTTGAAAACACTAGGGTAGTGGATTCGGTTAAGAATCCTTATTGTAATCGATTGATTTTAGTGGAACCTTAAGTTAAGACTTAGGAGAAAGTGGACGTAGGCAAGAGTTGGCCGAACCACTATAAATCGCACGTGTTGCCAGCGGTTCAAGGAATTTCATTAGTATTTTAAATTTTTTTTAATTTTTTGTAACATTAGTGTTGTTTATTATTAATATTATTAGAACTTATAATCATAAGTATTAAATTCTATACTTATTAATTTTTGATGTAAATATTATTATGCATAATAATAATAATAATTATTATTTATATATTATTAGTACTTTTAATTAGAATTGTGATTTATGAAATTATGTACTATTATTATTATGAAGAAATGATTGATAGAGTTTTTATTATTCATATTAATGTTATTATTATTATTTGTAATCATTATTGTTGTTGTTGTTAATTTTTTATGAGTATTATTTAGTTGGTATTATTATTTATAAGTATTATTTATTGTTAATATATGTCAAGACGATCAATATAATGATCATTGAAATCCTGTGGCAATTTAATCATATTTTGAAGTTAGTGTATTAAAACAAGTAATACTAGTTTAATAAATAATCATGTTGTAATTGTATTCATAATGTTTATGATTGATAAAACATGAAACATATTTGAATTGTCTTTAAGTTCCATAAAATTGGTTTGTTTAGTAAGTAACAATTTATGCATATCATAAATTCGAAGTATGACGTAAGATCCATTACTTGCACTCATTATCTATAGGAAATCCAGCTGTAAGGATTTATACTGGCACTATTTGATGGTGTAATCAGGTATGCTCAACATGCTCTAAAAAGCAATTGAGGAATCGTTATCCCAAAAATTCTAGCAATGAACGAGGTATAGTCTATTGATAATCATACTAATGATAGATTCTAGCATGATTATAGTGGGCAAAAGCTATTAATTCAAGCAATGGGATATAATCAATATACGTGCTCATTGTCACATGTTGAATGTGTCACACCCTGCTCCAGGATGGAACATGCTCCCGTAGAATAATGAACAGCCTCCAGTACATAGAAACTATTAATCATTTTACAAGGGATGTATTTTTATTTGAATTAAAAACAAACTCTACATTTGCAAAACTTATAATTGAAAAGCATTTGCGATTTAGAATTTAGTCAAATGATACATGTAAATTTATACATATAAAATTCTTACTTGATGAAAAACGTTTAAGAATAATTGAACTCACATTGCACCCATACTTTTAACTGCCTTATTACAATACTTTATTATATAAAATTTCTATATAAAACAAAACATAAAACCCTTCCAAGCCCTTGCCTTCAACAAGAGTTCTGCTGAACTGGTGCTCTGGAATCCGTGCACTCCAATTAC